>VMDR010000962.1:0-159365 GCA_007922815.1 Macrotus californicus
CCATCCTACTACCACATGGCACGATATCAGTTAAATGGAAAATAATAACAAAATAATAATTCTTATAGCGCCTTCAGCATAATTGGCCATGGGAGAAAATATATAAATGGGACTCATTTATGTAAAAGTGAATCCATTAAGAACGGCAAGAGTCCTTACATCTGGTGAATTTTTTTAAGAGATTGGAATTGTGCCTAGAAGTCATCAAATTTGTTGCTAGTGAACCCCCATCTGTCATAGCTTGACTTTGAACTATATATAGCTCTTATTCCCCAAATCAATATGTGTGTGTTCGTGTAATCTAGTATCCAGTCTAGAGGCTTTGCAATTGTCTATAAGCTCCTCAATTTTTATTTTCACTGTCCCTTGCTTTGTTATAATTCTTAATATACAACTGACAGAATGTAGAGATGTCAGTTTAAAGACTTTACTCACCAAGGCTGAGCTGTGGAGAAAAAAACAAAACAGAAGCTGGCAGTGTGTGTGCATATTGTGTGTGCATGCCCTTGAGTGCTTGCGAGTGCGCGCAGAAACCCACAAAGGATAAAATTATAAAACGTCATCCTACACAATTAAGAATTTGTTACATTGCCCTGACTGGCGTGGCTCAGTTGGTTGGGTGTCATTTCGCAAAGCGAAAGGTCACTGGTTCGACTCCTGGTCCAGGCACATGCCCAGGTTGTGGGTTGGGTCCCAGTCAGGGAGCACAGGAGAGGCAGCTGACTGATGTTTCTCTCCCTCTCTGTCTCCCTCCTATAAATAAATAAATAAAATCTTTAAAAAAAAAAAGAGTTTATTGCCTCAAAAGATTTCACGGGAACATGTCTTGGGCAAGATCGCTTTAGTAATTTCTCACACATGAGACCAGGTGTCCAGTAAGCCCGCCTCTCCAGAGGGCCAGAGAGGAGTGCCAGCGCTCCAAAGAGGACGCTCTAAGGCGCTCAGAGGGCAGAGGCCCACTGCAGTCACGGAGGACAATGAACTCCGTAAAGGAAAGATGATGGGCCTTCAGCGTTCACTCTAGCAACATACTTTTCATAAACTTCTAATAATCTTAGTTATTTTCCAGCTTATGACAGAATCAAATCAAATTTTTAAAAAAGGAAAAGCTGAGCACAAAAGAAGAAACAAGAAAAACAATTTTAAAAGGTTGTCATGGACAGAAACAAAAGGGGGAAGGGCGGAGGGCGTGAGGTGGGGCGGGTGGGGCAGGGGAGAGAGAGGTGGGGAAATGGAGACGACCGCAGTTGAACAAATAAAAAATGCACAAAAAATTACTGAGAATTCAAAAGCACAGCAATCTGAGTGTAGAATGAACAAGTCACCCAAATGAACTACCTCTAAGCAAAATATGTTAATTAGTATTCAAAAAGATCCCAAGTCATTTACACAAAACAATTCAATGTGCTGTTTTTCAAAAGGCAGAGAATCGTGTATTATATCTTAGAACAATTTTTATTACACAGCGTGCATTAAAAGCTTGTCTACTGAGCTCTGCTGAGCTAGTTAACAGTGTCATGAGATCACCAAAACCAAACAAAGCACATATATGTATAGATGCCGAGGTATTTCACGGTACTAATAACAATGTCCAAAAGAGGATGTCCAGTGAGAGAAAGCACTTATTGTGGCCTGTTCCCTGCTTACTCCCCGATGCCCAGAGCAGAGACTGGCACTCAGCACTTCCCGAGGGGATGAATGGATGAATGAGAGGTTGAAGAAATTTATGAATCAGTAGGTTGAAAAAAATTCAGGATTTCTCCAAACTCTACAAACCTAAAGTTTAAATTAAAGATTAAAAAAAAAACAAAAACCTACCTATCAGGGTCATCTTTGGAAAAATAACTTGTAAAGAATACCATGAATGAAAAGTTATTGTGAAAACAAGGTAATGTGAAACAAATGTAGAAAGACGAGAGGAAACAATAAATCAATGCCTTTCATGGTGTAGCTTACTCAGAGGACTCCGGAGCTCCCACATTTCCCCTCATCACCTTGTCACTGCCCTCCAGGTACAGCACGGAGATGCACTGCACAGGTAGACCTATCCCATAAATATCACTAAAGGTGGGTGTTTACAGACCCCTGGCAGTCTTTGTTTACTTAAGATTTACCTCAAAACTTCATTTTTTACTTCGAAAGGCTTCCTGTAATGCGTTTCAAAAATTAATTCCATCAACATTAAATCACACCTTCTTGAATTATAAACCTATCAAGCCCAGGGAATTAGCCTTGAACTGCCAACATCAAAGCACAGGAGGCCTGCCGGTAGTGAGAGCTGCCTGCCTGATTTATAGCTCTGTCCCATGCATTCGGAATCACGGTATGCGGAAAACAAACAGGTTATCAAATTTCAGTAATTAATATGAGCAAACATGAGTTGCGCTAACAAAAAGCAATTACTTGGAATTTTAGTACTATTATCTCCACATTTCATGTCTGGCCTATTCCAAAGGCAAGGAGAGATTAAAACGAACGCCTCGGGACTGGAGATCTGGTCACTTCGTTCGAAAGTCGCCTTCCACCTGTGTAGCGGGGTTGACAGCTCATTTAATACTCTCCTCCAGACAAAATAAATCACTGCAACTCCAGTTTATGAAGACTAAAAGACATTCCAGTAGTTTAACTCACTTTTTGTATCAGAAAATTATTTACGTTTTCTCAATTAAAATCGGCAGGGAAGGTAAGAACAGCAAATGTTTGTTTCTGATGGTATCTTTCCATTTTGCCGACATCGCTGAGAATATTTCACTTTGATACTGCCTCCTGTCTGGGCTCCGCTTCCTCCTGCACTTTTTGGGGTCATAACTGAGTACTTCCACTACCTTAA
Source organism: Macrotus californicus (assembly GCA_007922815.1). Classification (NCBI taxonomy): domain Eukaryota; kingdom Metazoa; phylum Chordata; class Mammalia; order Chiroptera; family Phyllostomidae; genus Macrotus; species Macrotus californicus. The sequence goes on from VMDR010000962.1 coordinate 2,831, forward strand.
TTATATGAAAAGATGGGGTAAGAACTCCAATCTCCTTTCTCAACAATAGAAGAAGTACCAGAAAATTGGAAATAGATTGACAACTGCTATAAAAAATGTACAAAGTTTCATCTTGAAGTAAAGTGAGGATTTATTTCGTATTATTTAGTGCCGGTGAGTATGAAAAGTCAGTAAATGGCCTCTGACTGTGTTTTCCTTGGGCTCTCCTTCTTCCTCACAGCACATACCAGTCCATCACCAAGCTTGGGGATTCGACCTCCTAAACACCACCCAACTCCCCCCACTTCTCTCCACACCGCCCACACCACTACCCTGACCCAAACCACAGACACCTCTTGTCCAGACAGTAGCCTCCTGAACTATCCGCACCTATCTGCCTCAGATCCTCCCACACGGTAGCCGGAAAACGACGAGGGTCAGGTTACCCCTCACTGCCTGCTTTAACACCCCCAGAGCTTTCCCACACCTCTTAGAATAAAGCCCCCGACCTTTCCCACAGCCTGCAGGGCCCTGAGCAGTCAGCCCAGCCTCTCTACCCACCTCTCCGCCCCAGCTCTCTGACTCCTGCCACGGTGCCCTTCTTCCAATTCCTTCAATGCAACTGGTTCCTTCTAGAGAGCTCTTCCTACCCTTTAGAGCCTGGTTACCTTTCGCTGACCCTTCAGATCCCAGTCCAATCATCCCTTCTTCAGTGAAGCCCCCCTGGCCACCCAGTCCAGGTCAAATTCACCTAGCATATGATTTCACTGCCCCACAGGTTCCCCTCCACATAACTTTACATTTATGTGACTATCTGGCTAATAAATAATTGCATTAAATATATTTAATAATTGTTCCTGCCTGTACGGAGCATGAGGGCAGCGGCCAAGTCTGCTTTTGCCCATCATTGTCCCTTTCCCCTCCCACCCCAGCACCTAGCACATTTAAATAAAAACTAATTAAATAAAAACATCTTAAGTTAATGAATGCATGCACTACAATCATCTATTTGGCATCGCCTTCCTTAGTGGACTGTGAGGTCAGAGACTGTGCTTTTTTCCCTCTTGGCATCCTCGGTATGTAGCCTAGAGCCTGGCACATGGCAGACAGTCGATCAATAGCTGTTTAATGAATGCCTGAGAATTAAACAGATGTTTTTAAAATTTAAAAGCAGTAGCTCTGCCCATCTCTTGGAATGATTAAGAATTCTAATACTTGTATTGCTCAGAAGAATCAACTACCCAACCTTCCTGCAAGGTTGTAGCGCGAGAAGGGGTTTATTGGAAGGAACCGGCAGCTCCGAGAGCCTGCAGGTACCACACAGCCACCTCCTCAAAACCGCTCCCTTTAGACAGACGCAACGTGCCCAGCTCGCGCAGGACAAACGAACATCTGTCAGCACAAAGTTTTATTTAAACGGGAGCCCATCTGTTCGGAAGGAAAAGAAATGACTCCTGTGCACTTCTGAGAGTTTGATTTCCAATCTCAGACCACACAGCAGTTATAACGAACGGTCCAGGCCTAGCTTCCTGGTCAAAGCCAGGTGAACAAAGAAGAGTAAAAAAATCACATTCCAAATCATGTTTACCAGCCTCCAACTCGTCAAGTTCAACCTCCCTTTAACATTCTTTTCTTTTTTTAAGTCCAATAGGGGTATCCAAATAATGCAGCCATCTACCTGTCCCAGTGTTCTGGAAAGCACAGACACACAGACCCCATACCACTGCAATACTATGAGACTTAATCTCTTGACTCCGGTACAGTGGGCTTTTCTCCTTCTTCTGCAAAGCCATGTAGATAATATTTCAGCAATAACCACACATTTCTCCCTGTGGTATAGGCACATACAAAATGCATTAGGAAAAATGCCAATAACTGAAATGCTTTTCTCAGTACTTCTATTCAACTGAGTGTCTCACAGGTGCCACAGAAGTGCACAGCGTTCTGAATCTGTTTCCAGAGGGAGCTCAAAGTCAGTAAGCCTCCCCCTCAGCTGTCATCCAGCATGACTAAATCACTCCAAGGGCAAATCTTTCTGAGTTATGTGACCATTTCCTTTGCAGAGTTTTACCAAAAACGCCAAGCCATAAACCAATTTAATGCAAGGTAACCCAAGCTGCTGGTGAAAGGAAGCCAAAGAAACGAAGGGAAGAAAATGCAAACGTTTCCAGGTACACGGGATCTCAACCACACCGAGAAATGAGCACCAATGAACAAGCCGAGAGGGTGCCCAGCACCTATAAGGTATCATTCCAAATACAATCCTCATTTCCCATTATTAAAATAAACCTGTTGTTATGTTGGGGGTGTTGCCTTTTAAAGGGATACAGCCAAGAAAATTCTTTGCCGACAAGAATTAGACTGTGCAAACACGTCGGCTGGTTCGACGGCTTTCGGAGGACATGCCAGGATGCCTTTTACGTTGTTCTTTTGTGGAATGTGGACAGGAGGACAAGAGAGCTCTCCCCTCAGAAAATACCTAATTTTTTAATAGGATTACATTTTAGATTGACAACACTTAAAATAGCCCCCTGAATTTATTATCCTGACATCACTTCAAATAAGTAATTTTAAGGCTAAGATCTTTTAAGTTTAAGTAAATGACTGGCAAAGAGTCAAAAAAACTTTCTCCAGCTTTCTAAAACATGACACTAGCTATCAAATGGAAGTTCATGAACTCAGGAGTAAAGCCCTTCACACCGAGTTCTCTATGTCTATGATTTGCCACATTTTTAATCACATGGGTTTCTCTGAACTTTTCTTTTTATTACTCCTCTTTGGTTTCCAAAGCGCATTCTGGCTTGACAAGATATAGGCTGACAGCAAGGTTCAGCTGAACCTCTCACAAAGGTGTCATGTTCTTTAGTTCCTAATGCCTTTATCACTTACCACCCTACCCTTCCCCTTTGCCACAGACACATCAGAAATATGTACAGAGGGCCCACCGCGTGCAAGGTACCAGACTAAGTGCTCTAAATCAGCCTAGTGATTTGCTTTTCCCTCCTCTGACTACACATCCAGGCTCAGCCATTTACTGTGTTACCTTCAACAAACAAGTCTCCTAACCCTCCAGGCCTGGTTTCCTCATCTATAAAATGGGGATGAGAACAGTGCTCCCCTAACAGAAATCTTTTGAGGAGGAAGTGAGATCACCCACCACAATGTTGGTGTCCAGCAAGGACTCGTGCACAACTACCTGCCCTTACTGGCTGGTTTTCACCTTCCCCCTCCACTCTCCAAGACCCTGAATTCCTACCCCAGCCCCAGTGGGAACAGAACAAACTACAGGCCTTAAAAGACTTTTTCTGAAAGTAGTTTTGATTAGAGTATCCGTTCTCCGAGCATTATCATAAACGTCTCACTTTCCCACAGAGTTGCTACTAAATTCAATTAGATTAAAGTAAAGCTTCAAAGTTAATTAATAACAGGGTTGGGAAGCATAAACAGTAAAGGGTCTGGAGCAGGAGCTGGCCAACTATGGCCTGTGGGACAAATTCAGCGGGAGAGCTGAGAATAGCTTGCACATTTTTAAATGGTTGACAAAAATCAAAAGAAGAATAACATTTCATGCACAGGAGAATTATACAAAATTCAAATTTTCAGTATCCATAATAAGATTTTATTGGAACACAGCCACACCCTTCAGCTTATGAGTTTCCTATGGCTGTTTTCATGTTACGGCAGCCAAGTGGAGTAGGGACAGCAACCGTAAGGCCCACGGGACCTCAGGTATTTACTATCTGACCCTTCACAGAAAAAGTGTCCCAATTCCTGGTCTGGACTAACGTCTTCTGGCCTTAAAAACGCTTCATACATGGTGGTGAATATTCAGGAAACCTACAAACCCCCTAAAAAAAGCCTCACATGGTACTACTTGAGTATCCCTACAAAGATGCTCTGTAATAAGGTTTAGACTAACTTATACCGTGATGACAGGGGCTGCGAACCTGACAAAGGTAACCGTCTACTGGTTCTTCATCTTACCGACCCACTCCACCCGTTAAAATAAATTAGGAAAGAAAATGTGTATGTTCCTCACATAAAGGAATGCTCACTTTATGTGTGATACAAAGGGGAAAGATGGCCCCCATTGTTCTTTTGTTTTCTAATTCTGAAATCCTTTATAGCTTTTAACTTGGGTAAATATTGTTAGAACTTTTTCCAAAAGTATTCCTAGAAAAATGATTTACGTTCTCGGGTTTTTTCACTGCTTTGTTCTCAAGTAGTAATTGCACTTATATTCAACCCATACCTGTTCATTGAATTTTGTTTGGCACACTGGCATTGTCCTCTTTGCTCTGTATCTCAGTTCCTTTGTCAGAAACTTTGACTCTTTCGGACTTAAATACAGCAGACCTAACCCTGACTGCTGTGGCTCAGTTGGTTGGGCATTGTCCCGCAAAGCGAAAGGTCACCAGTTTGATTACCACTCAGGGCACATGCCTGGGCTGTGGGTTTGGTCCTCGGTGGGGGCGCACGCGGGAGGCAACCAACTGATGTCTCTCGCACATCGATGTTTCTCTCCCTCTCTTTCTCCCTCCCTCCCCCGCTCTCTAAAAATAAAAACATAAGACGTTCTTTTAAACTACAGCACAGGTAATAACAATAACAACAAATGTAATTAGTTAGCTCTGTCCTGTGAGTCCAAGTCTTGAACTTAATTCTCAATGGACATTTAACTTCTCTGTCCCATGATTTGGCAAGTTAAGCACGCAGTTATCAGAACCAACTAAGACAATGAGGATAGATGCAGGCAAATCCACCCCCCCACGCCCGCACAACCCAACGGTAGAGAGCAGTGCCTCTGTGTACAACGACTTGCTTGCAAGTTTCTGAAATGCTGGGACTGACTTGCTGTGCAAGCCCCTCCTGCTTCTAATGTAGAGCCTAGAGTACAGTAAAGCTGTACGTGACTCCTGCTGATAAAAGGCCCTCTGTCAGTGGTCAGTCAGTGACAATGAAGAGCTGCTGCAGAAGGTACCCGAGTCTGATTGGAACTTCGTCCTCTTCACTTTATCCCTATCAGCTTCGATGCTCTGAACAGCGCTGTCAATAAAGATATGACAGGACAACAGAACCCAAGTGATTGTCCTTGTGAGCACTACGTCTGTTGGGAGAAATCTGCTGAGCAGCACCAACAAACAATTTTATCTATTAATATACAACAAAATCTGGCAGAGTAAGAAGTTCTAGGAGGACTTAGATCCTTGGATGGACTGTTTCTTCCCACTGAGGTATTTCTACCCAAAAGGAAGAATAATGGTAACAAATGCAAAACCTTCCCCAGAGGTAGAAGGAAAGGCTCTCTCAGGTTACTGAACACATAACTCTGAGCTTGTACAATCCTTGCATGTCGGAGAAGGAACGATTTTTCCTATTTCTTCTTTTCTTGTTTTGGGGGAGGGGAGGAAGAAGGCTAGACCCCACCAGACAAGACATAAGGCCAAGGCCACGTTCTCCCTGGACTTCAGAAGCAAACCTGATTTTAAAGTACACTGACGGTTGTTGCTGTGTGATTTATTCTGAATATTTCCACAAAAACAAATCAACACAACAAGGAGTCTTCTTAACTTGGAGTACTATACTAATTCTATCCAAAAGCTGGTGGGTAACCAGCAGTTCCACAAAAGAGAAGCCAAAGAAACAGGAATATACCAAAGCAAAAGGCAGGTCATCATCCTTATAATTCCCTTTCATCAGGAAATGTTTAACTACCAAATCCTAACCAAACCAAAATGAAAACTTCCAAAAGAAAGGAAAAAACTTACAGAGGAACTAAAAAAAAAACAAAAAACAAAAAAACACACTCTCTGCTGGCTTGCTGGCTTTTGAAACCATTTTCCTACCACAGATTTTATTTATTACCATAAAAATGATATCTGTAACCAGAAGTTACCGAGTAGACACTACATTCAACTCATTATCAGGGCGGAGAAATGGGGGAGTTTCAGGAGGTTTTTCTACTCTGGATCAAAAGAAGTATGTAGCAGAGAAAGGAAAACAAAAACAGGAACATCTCAGCTAACAATGCATAGCTTTAAGGCTCCACATGAAAGAAGAGAGAACTATGAGAGTGGCATGAAATGCCAGATCGCTGAGTGAACGTATCTTCACATGCTAGTGGTCATCCTGGCAAGTCGGTGGGATTTGAGAGCGCACCTCTGTTCTGATATCTGGCCCATAACAAAATTACTATTGATCTGTTGTTAGCTTCCAGCAAAACAATATAACTAGTCTGAGAACAAAGAATCATCCACTAAATAACAGGCAATAATCATCCTGTATTTGTGCTTTTGGTACGCAATCATGTCGTTGCTGGTGTTCTGCTTGATCCTTTCGGGGATGAACTTCCTATTCCTGAAGAGAGATGTCCAGACCTTTGTTTAACAGTGAGCTTTACCAGTTCAGGGTTAATTCTGTCCTTCAGGAGCCTGGTGGCAGCAGCAGCATTAACGCTGACATCTACCTCCAGCACACATTTTGGCTTGTTGCTGATTCTGGAAACTGACAGGACAAGCGTTGTTTTTCAGTGGATGCTCTACAGGCAGTAGAAGGAAATGATGAAACAAATCAGACAGACTGAACTGTTCAGGGAGGTTTGGGAAGGGTAAAAACAAATAAAAGAAGAAAGAAAAACAAACCATCAGCCTTATGTCTAATTTATTTTCACAGCCCCCCCAAAAATTTATAGGTAAGTGCCACTCACAAATGACAGTTTTCATTCAAATGATCACTTAGGATTTTAAGTGGGCTACATTTTTCAGTGATACTAATAAACTATTAGAGAACTTTACTATAAAATGGTTTGTTCCAAAGAACCAAGCTCCCTTCGTAACCCCGTTTAGCTGGATATTGACTATTTGTTGTCCAGACTGGTAAACACCCTCCTTCTTTCATGCCTTGGCCACATGCACCTCTAAGTATATCACTGCCTCCTTTTCAGAGCAAAGCTCTATAACCAAGAAGCTACCTTATGGTTCCTTCTGCCTGCATCAGTCAAAAGAAGACATACAATATAGATCAAGTGCATCTGTGCTCTATACCACATTGATTTGTTGTACGTGCGGTTAAATCCTGTCAAGCGGTACTAAAGGTGAGGCATGGTCATCGGAGCACCCACTCGAAGACGCGTGCAGTGAGTCATCAGTGAGTCTTCTACCTGCCATTCAAAGCCGCTACAAAACTTTACCCACACCAAAAGCACTTTTCAAGCATGCAGTCTGAGCCCTCAGCACTACTTCCAGCAACAGACTCTGTAAAATGATGTTATAATAACAAGCTAACCAAGTGTTCGTTGACAACAAAGAGAAAACTGGCCAAGAGATAAAGAAATGAAGTAAAAGGAAAAACAATATTATGGACATAAGGAAGGTCACGTTCCCAAAGGTTTAGTGCCATTGCATTTTTCAAAAAGCCTAGAGAGGTGCCCACCTCCAGCAGTTTAGGTACCGTCTTCACGACAGGAAAGGGATGGATCGGACAGCTGCTCTCTTCCAGAAACTCTTCATCACTTCAAACATCTCTGCCTTTTAGTCCTCCGTACTACCATTGTTGGCCTCTGGATCACTGATGTGTGTACAGTCCACTAAAGCACTACACATTTCTATTTGTGGCCTCAAAGGATGTGGTCTGTTGACAGACCGTAGCTTAGAAGGACAAATTCTTTAACTAATGTTTTGGAGAAATGTCTACGCGCTGACCTCAGCAATATTAAAGGCATACAATTATTATGCAAAGTCACGGACGTACGGTTATCTATGGGAAATTGTCAGATGAACTTCAGTGACAAAGCACAGCCGAGCGGTGTTTTGAGAGCAGAAATCCATAACATTCCACCAGCACAGAAGGTCTTTTAAAAATGTCTGCACTAAAAGCAGGAACAATGGCTCATTTTTGGGGGGTTTATGTTTTCCCATCAAAACACTAGAGAAAGGTTCAGAATTTCTGAAGTAAACCAGAGTTAACTAAATCCTGTTATGCCTTTGTTATGTGCTAGTCAATTTGTTTTGAACTCTGTTTCCTATATTCAGTTCCACAGGTGGCAGAGACCAGGAAGCACAGCAACATTTATCTTGGATTTACCAGGGCAGGTCTGATTTCAAATATTGTACCACTCTGTACTCAGAAATCACTGACGATGTCCCAGAAATTTGTACGTTTTAATGCCCAAACTACGTTTTTGAAATACCTATCCACACTTGGTCCTGGCCAAAAAAAAAATTTAATCTGGTATAATTTTTCCCCCATAATTTTTTGTGCTCTAATTTTGGTTCAGAATATATGATCACTGCACCTATAAACTACATGGTAGACATCCCACCCCCTGACAGGTGCTCTCTCACCGCACGCAATACACTGTGATTGACTCACTGCCTGCATTCTCACTAGACTCTACGCTCTGGGAGGACAGGGGCTCTATCCGTCTGGTTAACCATTATTTCCCGATATCTAGCCTGACGCCTGGCACATGACAAGATGCTCAATAAATACTTGCTAAAATCCTGAATGAAAAATAAATCAAATAGAAAGAATAAAATTATACGTCCCGCCACCCAGGGAAATCTTGCAGTAATTACATAGGTGCGATAGGATACGTTACTACTTCAGACATGAAATCGTTCCTCCTCGAAGCAAGTTTCCATGCAGTGCCTCCACGTAGACAGCAAAGGTGAATACCGCGGACATACCACTTACTCCATCAGATGAGGCGCTAGGTTCAATGGGACCAAGAGGACAGCAATCCAACTGACTCTGGTTTTTTAACTTTCCCTTCAGAGCTTCTGAGAAAACTGTGCGTGCATGCTTTGGCTTTCTTTCCTCAAGAACAATAACCCAAGTCACTTTAGCAATCACTGCTCATAGAGCCACAGGAAGATGTCTTTCTGTTTCCAGAACAGATGATGAGGCCCCAAAAGAGGGAAGTTCCAGCCTTCTCAGGCCTGCTCCTATAGGCTTAGAAGTTATGTCCATGCTGGTTTAGGGTCTCTCTCATTACATGAAAACAGTGGGACACTCTGTGTCTTCCAGGATGGATGAAACAACACCAATGAAAATAATAACTTGTACCTCAATGCCTTGAGAATCGGACTCTTCAAATATAACAGAGATGAGGCTTACAGAACACTGAATGTATAAGACAAAAACAATATTTTTTAAAAAACCTAGAATGCAGTTTCATTTCTACCAAGACTTGTAATAATAATAACTTTAACTCCTACATAGAAATGCAAAAACACTGGAGAAAAGATTAAGCCCACCACTTGGGAATAGGAGGTGAGTTTTTATCATGGCGTTAAAGATCAGGTGAGGGATTTTCGACATGAGAAAAGTGCTCATTGTGCTATTGTATCTGTGAACGTAATCAAACTTTATAAAAAATAAGCAAGCTACTGACTCTCATTCACACCAACCACCTGGAAGCTGCAAGCTAATATTTTCAGGAAAAAATATGGACTTTGAAATCAATGAGAGTTGTCCAGGGACACCTTCAGCACCCCTCTTAGTGTTTTACAGACTCCAGTGTTACGTAAAACTTTTGCCAGTCAACTCGGACTGTCCTGAGAGTTTCAACTGATTCTAAGTCCAATGAGCAGAATGTGGCCCAGCGTCTTAAAAGCTGTGCCTGTAGGAGAAGAACAAGAAAAGTGACACTTACTTGTACTCTAAACTACTAGCAACAATGCATACTCAGCAACATGCATGACTAAGAGCTGAGCACTGCACTAGGAGCCCAGTACTCTATGAAGCATTAAGCTCTGATCCCTGACTTCACAGAATTCAGTCAAGCACAAAGCCAGGCAAACAAATAGGAAATTATAACACAGTACATGTGCTTGCTAAGAAGGAGTGTGTAGGGGAGGCAGGCAGACCCAAGGGGCGAGGGGAGTGGTGAACACGTGGGAACACTGTCTACCGGGTGGTAAAAGGGGTGGGGAAACAGCGTGAGGAATAATTGTGCAGGGGCACTGACTTCTGACCTAAATGATTCAGCGATTAGGGTGACAAGGAAGGCTGAGGACACAGCATATGGCAAAGGCATAGAGATGTTAAGGCATTTGATATATCAGGGAACTTAAAACAAGGTGGTGCCCAGTCAAGGGATGTCACACTAAATGGACAGTGACAAGCAAGGATTAGACTCTAGGGAACAAAGTAAGGGACCAAAGAGTGGATGTTACGGAGAATATCATAGTATGTGAAAAATCATTTTATCACAGATATCTAAAAATGAAAGGGTCTACTGCAAAGATTTTATTGCTAAGTACAAATCTCTAAGGTCTCTTCCAACGCTGCAATTCTGGGACTTAGCAATTCCAAATCGCAACATCCCACACACCTCAAAGAAGCCACAGGAAAAGTCCTCATTTATAATACAAGAGAATAGACAGACTATTTTCATCTCTCCATCAGTGCAGGTACATTAGCCAAATCCAAGAGTTTTTCCTGCCACTGGAAGACCTAATGTAGCCTTAAAAAGATACCTACCAAAGCAATGATTTATGACAGAGCAGCAATCATGCATATTGAATTCACTGACGTGACCCCTCCTATAACTAGCAGGGAAAAGAAACTAGGAAAAACATTCCCAAACTGCTATGTTTGTTGCTGTTTGTCAACTAGACTAAGACATTATTTCTAATAAGCACCGCTTCTAAAAGTAACTTTGTATTATAACGACTCTTATAAAAAGCCATTTGCTTATTCCAAAGCAAGAGTCTACGGACATTAATATGAGTAAGCACAGCTGTTTCATCCAGCATCCCTGAAGACAGGATACATGATCTAATACCTTCTACTTAACAAGATTCCAGGCCGAAAGAGTCCTTTCATCAGCATGTTTATAAGCTTGCTCACATAACCTAATGGTAACTGTACCAAATGACAGTTTTATAAGCAGATACAAGAGGGTATCAGTTATCCACTAAGCATATGCTAAGGCATACACCTGAAGAAAATGTTGCTTTATTGTTCATAATGTACTCCAGTACCTCTTTTATTGAAAACTAGGTGTAGCTATTCTGATGCTGAAGTCAAGTAGACGCAAACATTTTCTGGCTGTGGGCCAAAGGCTCCCATGATTTACTAATTAGGTGAATGAAGGAGAAAGCCTCGAACAGAAAAACAAAGTCCACATGTAGATAGATGTAGCTAGTAATCAGCTTCTCTGAAAGTCGACACCCTACTCTTCTGACAATTACTCCCACTACACTTTATACATTAGTTATGTAACAAAAATAAAACACCGCTGTTTCTGATAATACAAATAATGACAGAGTGTACAATCTGAGCACAAATCCCCAAAGCGTGGCAACATGGGTTTTTTCCCAAATCTCTTCTGGTTTGGAGACCCAGAAGTCAATGGTTCCAACCCCAGTGATACCTCTCTCTAGAGTTCTTAACATCTGGCAAATCATTAGTAACCTTTAGAATCAATGATAAAACACTTGATTACAAAGGGTTTTGGTGTCCTCATAAAATACTAGACCTCAATATCACTGAAGAATTTTTAATTATAAATAGCCCCCCAAAGGAAAAAGCATTTAATGGATCTTTCAAACAGTATTTTTTGAGTATCTAGGAAGTATCAAGCATGCCACTAAGTCTGCAGATGCAAAGAAAATACCACCTCATCAAAATACAAGCCCGCAATCCTTAAATTTCAGGTTACTGGGCAGCACGGCAAGATAAACTGGAACACGACCCATCAGGTGCCACCACAGGAGAATGGGCAAGCCCGGCAGGAGCAGAGGGGGGCACTGCAGATGTCCCCTGTCACGTCAAGGGCAGAGACAAGGGGCGACTGGTTGGACTTTACATGTGCACATTATATTTCTAATAAATCACATTCTGAAATCCAAATGAATGTAGTCTGAAGCAAGATTAGGACCACAGTTCCAATTGGAATGAAAAAATACCGCTCCATGCAACTCTAGTAATCGAAGAACATAAAAAATGAAAATGAGAGTAACTGCCAACCAAATCAGAGGTACATTCGAACCAACGCTCCGTGATAAAGAGAAATTCATTTGGAAAACTGCATTCCAGAAGAAATCAGTAAAGAGTTAATAAAGCCTTCTACAAACTTAAAAGAAAAATATCTCTATAAAAACGTACATGTAATAAGGCTACAGATCATTGGTTAGCTGCCAGAAAAATGATGGAATATGGTATAGTTTACTTATTTCTTTTTAATGGCTCCAACATTCCACCTGAAAAATTGGTCCCGGAGCTGTATAATTGGGGATAAAAATTAAGTGACAGTTTCCATTTGTCATGATGAAAGCTGATCACTTCTGTTTTTTCATTTATTCACACAGACTGAAGTGGCTCCTAAAGTCTACCAAGCCAATCTTCTTCCTAACAGTGAGAATGATGCTGTTACTAAAATAAAGGGAGAGATGGAATAAGCTGTTGGCATCTCAACATACACTTCACTCAAGGTTCCCGACTTCTTGGGTTTCTACCTCTAAATGAATGGGAGGAGGGGGGCAGATGACAAATATGGGGGCCTCGAAATGTAATCTAGGACTTTGTCACTGGTCCCATTTTCCTATTTATCAACATTGTGAAATTAAATTGCTAACATTTTACATTATCAGCAGAAAAACTTTGTCTTTCTCATTTTTAAAAAAGAATAGCAAAGATAACATCAGTGAGCAGACTGGAGACAACGGAGGAAGAAAGTAACCCTGGATCCTATGTAAGATGATAGAATCCATGGAGCTGAAGGTCCTTACCGTTGTTATGTTTTTAAAGGCACAGGGTATGGAGAGGTGAGGGTAGGTAGGGTTAAGTATGAGGTACAGAAGATGACTATGAGAGTGGTGTCAGTGGCAGTTTTAATCTTAAAACATAAAATATGTTTGGCTTTTGCTTATTCTCATCTCAGAGGTTGTTTAGAAAGAGGAAGACAATCCCCTAAACACGCATGTAAAGGCTTAACATTAGATTTATGTCAAGCTGCCTTGAAGTCTAAGCCTTCCCTTTCATTCAAGACTCAAGCTGACTTGAGTTTGCTTGGATTTTCATCAATGACCTCTAATGAAGAGTTTCAGAACTAGACTTGACCCAAGTGATGTACCCTGGGAAGGAAGGGCCGTGGCTCTGGCACCAGACTGCCCTCCCCGAACTCACCTGCTGCATGCCCCCAGGGCAAGTGATTCCTGGGTGCTGCCTCAATTTCTCACCTAGACAATGGAGACTATGTGAGAATCAGCTGTGAGCACTAAAGGGATTAGTAAATGGAAATTGCCTGCCCTGAAGACTAGCGCCTAGTGGATCCCTCGCAGTGTTACTACTATTACTATTATACTATGTGGTAATGGCTTAAAAACATCAAAGCGTCACGCGGTCAGAAAGAAAATCACTAACAAGGAATTTAATACAATTATAAAGATGTACTGCTTTAAGACAGAAGAATATGTGCAATCAGGCATATAAAATAGATAAATTCAAGGATGATTATTCATTTGAAAAGTGTTTACTTCATAAAGAGACTTGGCTTGGAAAGGACTTCCCAGTGGGTGTTAAGATTTCGATTCAAAACAGTGGTATTACCGCATGACTGGTAGATGCCAAGCACTACAAGAAATTCGAAGGTTACAAGACAATGCTCCTGCCCACAAGGAGCTTACAGTGCCATGGATAATAATCCCTACCATTTACAGAGCACCTACTATGTGCCAATGACTGTACAAAGTGCTTTTCACGTATTATTTCTCTGACTTCTCATGAATACAACGGCCCGTGCATTGCTGTTCCCATTATACAAAGTAGAAAGCCAGGACACAGAAAAATGAGCTACTGGCTGAGGCCTCATAACCAAGTTTCAGTGCTAAGATTTCTATCCCTGTGGGTCTGCCTCCAAAGCCACATCCTCACTAGTACATCACACTGTCTTCCCTTTATTTGTAATTCGTCAGCTACTTGCCAGGGGAAGATCAGGCAGCCGAAAGCTCACGTGCTTGGAACTGCTGCCAAAAGATGTTAAACTAGAAATAGCCACTGAGTGTTTTTAAAATGAGAAGAGCTTCAGAAAGGCCATCCCCCTTTATAGATTAAAGAATGGATGAAAGAATTAAGCCCCAGAGAGGTTAAGTAACTCACCCAAAGTCAAAAGATAAAGTAGTTCTAAAAATTATAGTGTAAATCAGTACATAAATGACACTTTACAAAAAATCTGAGGAATAAATCCATTATCCAAAATGAAGTCAACATAAGCCTAATAAAACCGCAGAGGTTCCAAAGAGCAGGACTGCAAACTCAGTTCAACCAAGAAACCACCTGGAGTGGGGACCCTGGAAAGGCTGTCTTGGGGAGAGAGGCTGGCGTGAGAACAGGTTAATATGTCATATAAAGAGCTGCGAGCCATTATCATCTTCTGTATCCTCCCCCTAGAGAGTCCAGGAGGAGACCCCTGGAAGCCACCAAATAGTCATACAGGTCTGGAGCCTGAACTCAAACTGGTAAGAACACAACTGAGATACGGGGAAAGAGGCTCTAGGGACCCCACTGAAACAGGCACAACCAAGTCCTTTGGGACTCAAGTCTGATAATCCACCACATAGCTAACCTTGTGTGTAGGGGCGGAGGGAAATGAACTAAATGAACTAAAGGGTGATCTCTGGTACAGTATGTACACAAGGGCATTTGGCACAGTATCTGTGTTTCAAAGAGGCTGGTAGAAAGCACATGGATCTCAAAAAATCACAAAACTGAGTTTGAAGTGTGGATCTGTCATTATGAGCTATATGGCCCTGAACAAGTCATTTCATCTCTCTGAGCTCAAGACAACTTCTCCACCTGTAGACAGGGATGAACAGCACCTCGTTCCAGTCTCTGGGACTGACGCAGCAGCAGCAGCGTCTTCCTTGCTGGTTACTGGTTTCTCGCCTCTCAACTTCAAATTCAGCCTTTTTGCCTGCTCTGTGAAAATGGATACGGCCCTTCAAATGTTTTTCCTTTACCCACTGGCACAGTGTTCACCTTCGTCAATAACGGGTCCTGGAGGGACACTGCAAAAGGATCAGGGCTCCTCCCGCATCCAGCTCACCAAGTACACAAGGTGTCCCAGGTCCTGCAGAGCAGGCCAGGAGCATCCAGAGATTTGAGCCTTCACCACACCCTCCTGGAGCAATTTTCCAAAGAAATGCTTCTCATGGCCAGAGGCAAAATTTCCTAGAGGGCAGATTTCCAGTAAGTTCCACAGCACCACAGCAACTTCACTACAGCGGCATCCACCCCAGCACAGACTGGATCTCAGCCTGGGGGGCTCTTCCTTGGGCACTTCCTTGATCTCTGCCCAATGCAGTGGCTGCTGTTCCTATATTCTTTAGAGTTCTCTTCTTATTAGCAAACACCTCATCATCTTAAACCCATTATAGTGAATAAGTCTACACTGAACTTTCCCTGTTCAAATTACTGTGTGGATTCTCTCTCTTCTTTGGACTCAAATTAATACAGTCTTCTAGACGAGTGCCTGATTATATTGTTAATGTTCAATGTATAGTAGATGCCATAATAATAACTATAAATGATTGAATTCTCATCCCTATTCTTAAAAGGCAATCCTTTCCCTTCTTTGCTCTACTTTGAGCAGAACATGGATCTATAGAAATCCCTATACAGTGTACGTGGACTAGTGAATAAATTAGGAAAATATTCCAACAGTTTCTGCCAAATATCTGAGAAAAAAAATAAAGGCTGCCTCACAATTAATTGTCCCCTTGATCAGCATGCAGCTTAGAAAATTCTTTCTGTAACTTCCTCAGTTGATCTAAACACAATGTGACAAAATGAGGCAATGTATAAGGGAACCGATCCACCTGGCAATGGCAAATGTAGCCCAGCCCTGCCTGAAAGCAGAGAGGTGCATGTCCGGCACACAGGAAGCCAAACCCACGGATTGGTTCTCCGGTGGGGAATCAGGCCTGCATTGCACCTAGGCTGCTTTGAGGCTTGCTTTTGCTAAAACTCCCTCACCCAGAATTGAGGCAGCAAATGTTTCCTGCAATCTGTGCTAAACCTCCCAAGGATGGAGTGTAACCAGTTCAACCACCTTTCCCCCTTGTATTTGCAAATGTCCTTCTCTTTGAAGTAATTAGCAACATTCTTTCCTTTGTTATCTATAAAAGATAACCACCTAAAGTGAACCTGTGCACAGTAAATGAGGACCATCCTCCATGTAATGTGGCCAGAAAAGCAATAAAAGCCTGTCCAGGCAGGGGTCAAGGCTCTCTCTCCCCACCCCTCTCTCTCACTTAGAGAGTGGCCATGCCATCCCTTTTTCGCCACAGGACTTCTGCAGTCCTTGTGAATTTGTTTGTCCTTTGTCACAGCCACAACACACAAGGACCCCACTGGAAGGAGTCCGTATCACTAATGCCTTCTTTTTATTGGCAAAGATATTCCCAAAAAGATCTAAAGAACCAAATTCATTAGTGTGTGAAATTTTCAAAAATTTAATTTTATTTCCTCATTTCTCCACTCAAGTTAATAAACTACAATATTTTGAAAAATTACACAAAATACAAAACACTACCTACCCTATAATAACTGGGGAATTTGTGTTAGGGGATGGGGCTGAGAGAACACCACTCCCAGGGAAAGAGAGAAACAGTAAGGGTTTAGAAACTTAAATCTTACATAAAATATAAAAATATAATATTCAAGGTGTCATGTGTTGTTGTCACATGTTGTGAAGTGAAATTAATGTAAGATATAGATCTTCAAATGTATAAGATTTGTCTTCACATTTTCCAACCCTCAGAATTGTTCCTCCTCTGAAAAGAAAGCTGTCACCCTCAACAATCTCATGTCACCTGTAGTTTTACTTCTGTCTAAAAGTCTCACCTAATCATCAATTTAACAAGGAGCAGAGACCAAAGGGGGAGGGGCACATCGCATCATCTTTCAGACAGGCACCTTATCCAATTTCAAGAACTAACCCCCATCTGAAAACACCCCAAAACAGATAGTGTGAGCCACCACGGGACCCCCACATAAAGCAAGGCTCCTCATTAAAATGAACGTGCCAGAAGAGCCTGCAGGGACACGCCACAGTAGCAGGTCCACCCCATGCCTCTTCCGACCTAGATGAAATCACTGACAAATGGACAGACTACTCACAACCGTGAGCAGCACACTTTGCCAATGAAAACAATGACTGTGCTTGGTACAGCACACATGCTTGCTGCTCAGCTTGTCAGCATTTTCAGTTAAGGGGCTCAGTGGCCTTACCAGCCAGACCTCAACCTGCCAAAACCAATAAGGTGCCTTCATTTCCTGAGTTCCGTCAGGTCTTTGTTCAGTATCCGTTCTGCACTTAAGGTTAGTCCTACAAACCTACTCCCCGCCTCCCCCCACAGCCCCGAAGAGCCATGTTCACGAGTAGCCTCTACTTAAAACTCGGAGGGAGAAAACCCAGTATGTGAACTTCTTCTAATTTTCCACTGTCAGTTTTTCACATTTGCAATTTTAAAAGCTGCATCTACTGCTTGAGATGGCAAGATGCATTTCCTAGCAATGCCATCACTTAATGCTCTTGGTGTTTTATATGAAAACATGTACTTCCCTAAGCCAAGGTGTAACAGAGCAATATTTCAAAGTGGCTTAACTTTATAGTGCCATACACTCCAGTGTGTTCAAAGATCTCATTATATACTGAAACACACACACACACACTTTAAGTAAGCATTTTTATTTTATTTTTCATTTTATACCAGGCAAAACAAGATTATGTCAGATCTCTTTTCAGCAAACAAGACCTGTCCAGGAAAAACGAACTTTTGTCTTTTCTTCTGTCTTCTCTTCTTTTTCTTTTCTTTTCTTTTCTTTCATTCAATTCATTTATTTATGAAATAACTTCCCACTCGAAAAAGCTGTTAACAACTTTACAATAAAAATTTAGCAAAACTATTTGAGAGTTGCCATAGAGTAGCAGAAAGAACATGGCCTTATTTCTGGCTTTGCCATTTACTAATGAAATGACTTTTAACGAGTAATTTTTTTTTCCGCAGGACTCTGGTTTCTCCATTTGCAAAATGAAATAATAAAAATAAAGTCACATAGATTTGGAGGATCATGAGACAACGTACAATGTATGTTGAACACTTGATTCACGGTAAAAAATATAATAACTAATAGCTTCTCTCACCCCACCCTATGTTTTGCCATACTGCATGGGACTCAGGCAGTCAAGTTTATCTGACCTGGCAAGTTCAACCACTAAAAATAGGGCCCTTGCCCAAAGGAGAGGTCCAACAGATACCAGTTTCAAAAGGGAACTTTCAGACTTCAGTGGAAGAAGCTGACAAGAGCACCATTCTTATAAAATACTGGTCCCCAAAGGCCTATCTTTCGGTCAGTTTCTTTCTCCCTGCATCCAAGTTTGGGTTTCCAGGCACAGCCACTTCTTACCTTTCTACCTCCAGACTTGCCGCAGTCCACAACTTCCGTCACAGCCTCTATTCCTGGTTCTAACCTGTGCTTCCACTCCAGCAGTATGGCAGGGGGAAACCTGCTAAATGCATCCCTGATGCTGATGTGATCTTCCCAGTTATTGAATGTTTCACTGAATTTCACACTATACAACTTCAAATGCAGAAAGCAGCTAATTCATTTCGTTAACTGTTGTTCAGTATAGACAGCCAGCTCCATAACTATACACTTTGATTTGGTACATGAGAAAACGTATTTTTCATTACATCCCTTATCCTCCTAATGACATTTCCAAACAAGATTTTAAGAACTGTAAAGCAGAAATAAAATTATGCTCCAGTTCCAAATGGATCTCATGGAATGGAAAATGGCTATCATTGCCAGTGAGCATTAACAGGACTCAAAGCTAGCAAGTTTCGAGTTCAGAAACATTTCTCAAGCAATGATCATCTTTCCAATGTCCTTTACATTACCAATCAAAACACACAATCTTTGAAAGCTGTGAGGAGAGCCTGGTGAGATCCTCCCGTCCACCCCCAATGCCGTTCAACTGCACCCAGACCTCACCCTCAGCTCTAGTGTACTTCCTTCCTTTTCAGTAGTGAATCAGGGACAACACTGCAGTGACCTGGATTTACACAGAAGCCTGAAGGAGCCATGAAGTTGCTTCTGTAAAGCACGTTCTGTGGTGACTTTTAAATAGCTTTAAAAATAATTTGGAAATGGAAACACTGCTGTAGCAAATTTATGTCTTCTGTACACTTATGCTAGAGCAATTTCTTTCTCCCAGAGACAGAAGGAAGGGAAATGCCTAAACTTCAGAATACACAGCCAACTACACAGCCCATTGTCATCCTCACTGTATTAATTACCTGCCTTCCCTAAGTTATCAAGACCTGAGAGAAGCCCAACAGCCACTTACTCCACATTACTTATTCCACATTGTTCCACTGTGGAAAGGGTTGTAACTTCTCTCAGGGCCTTCTGCATTTACCCAGGCATGCAAAAATTCAGCACAAAGCCAGAGTTTTATCACTTGTAGCCATTTGGAGGTATCAGTTACAGACACGGGCTCATGTCCCCCTCTCTTGACTATCCAGCATTTGCTGAGGGCTCACAGGAGGTGCAACACAAAAAGGATTTAGACAGTGATCCGCAGCCAAGCTTTAAACTTCAATGAGTTATATGAAATGAAAACATGATGGGATTATTTATAAAGAAGCAGCAACTATCATTATTTATTCAAAAGTCCCTTACAGACCACTGATAAACTATTCACTGGCTTCAGCTTAAGATAGGAGCAATCCCAACAAAGAGGCAAAACCATGACTGTGGAAGTACAAGAAACCGTTGTCCTTGCTGATGCAGGCCTAGGAAGGGGCCCCTAACTGGGCTGGGCTTCCTTCCTAACTTCAGGCAGACGATCAGAGGAGTAAGCAAGTAGGAAAAACTAATACATAAGTTAGGATTGCACTCGGAAAACATTAAAGACCAAGAGAGTCCTGGGAAGAGAGGACAAGAGAGGACAGGATGCACCCAGAGATAGAAAGAAACAGAAAGACTGCTCTCCAAAGAGCCGCAAAGCCAGAATGGAAAGCCTGCAGATGGCTACAAAGGGTAAGAGATGACGAGAGGATGAGTCATCCAGTAGTGAACTGTGGTGACTTTCTTAACCGTATTAATTTCTTTTTAACCGTAAGAAAGTGATACTAACTTTCAGAAATAAAGATATTTTTATGATTGGGGGTGGCGGCTGGGAATCATCCCCAAAGACAAGCTGACAAGGACTAAGCACAGTGAAATTCTTTTATTTTCATGCTCTCTCCACCCAAGATTTCCTCTGATTATATGAACTAGATTTCCGTTCCAATCATCTTGACCAGAAGTTAGGAAATCCATTCGAATTACAGCTCAACTGCACTTTAACCGGGAAACTAGAGGTGAAAGTCGAGTGCTTTATCTGTTCAGACAAGAGGCTTCTCTACAAATCAAGAGTATTTTAATGAAATGAGACTTAAGTGAATTGTTGAAATAAGCATTAAATGTGGTCATTTAATATCAACAGTATGTTTGATTTGTACAGAGTTATGAAATGTCACTCGGACCAGAGAGTTATATTAAGGTTTACCACATTATAGGAATGGATTTCCAGAGGCAAGTGAACTAAACTGTCTCAAAATAAAGTGTGTTTACATTAACCTTGAGGGAAACAGACAGGCCTGCAAACACAGAGAGGTAAAAATAAGACCAGCACAGAACTCAGCGTGGAAGAATAGAATAAAGTACAATTTCTGCGCTCTGTGCATATGCAACATTTCACTATACATTTTTCCATTTCCTTTTTTAAAAAGTAAATACAAAGTTTATATGAAAAAGAAATATCACTACTGGGAAATATCTATTATATAGTATTTCAGTCTCCAAAATAATTTTTAATGGAGAAGGTGGGAGTGACCAAGATGGAGATAAAAGAAATGACTTTAGCCTCACTTTCTTAAAGGGAAAAACCAAACCGATCAGCACGTTACATGTGCGTGATAAAATAATATTAGTTAACTGGTTCGATCAATTACTCAGATAAAATTACATCATTTGTCTAGTTACTCTACTCGTGATGCAAATGCACTGGCTGCGCAAAAAGAGAGGCCCTCATCGTGGGGCATGTGCCTGGACTGCTTCTATCCAGACGTGGTTGTTGAGTTGCACCAAAAACTTACTGTTTTTATCACAAGTTCACGTCAAACAGGCAAGTCCTCCTGACCACTAGAGTAAGTGCCCCCTCCACACAGCAGCCCAAAAATGAAATTTAAACACCATAATTCCTTAATCCCAAGATTAACCAACCGAGCTAAACAAATACTGGCACATGCCTAAATGGGTCATCTAATAAAATACAGCCTCCTAGATCTAGAAGTCACTCCACCCACTTTTATTTTTCTTACTTAAATGACCACCTGTAGCTTATCATTTTCACATGAGAAGGGAGATGGAAGAGAAGTCGTCTTTTGTTGGACACTTCTAGAATGTTCTTTACAAAAAAGAAAGGGCTGGGGAGCTTGCCTCTCCAAAGATTTGGGATTTGGAAGCAAAACTGACAAAGGTCTGTCTCCTGGATGCTAAGTCCTCCAGGTTCTAAGCAATTAAAGTTGACTCGAAGGAAAACCTGAAGGAAGCTCTCACAGAAAAAAGAAAAACCGTGCTGTGAGGAGCCTCTGTTTACAACAGATCTTAATTCTTTATCCTTCACTTGAAGAAGCTGTAAGGTCTTTGGCACCTGGCTAAAAATAGCAGAAGTGAAGCAGGTGACAAAGATGAATGGCTCCCACAGACACAAGCCAAAGCAGAGAAACTTAAGAAAACCCTCAGCAGTGTCTGCCAAAGGTCCTTTCCTCCCAGGTAAACCGAGGTGGGAGTCAACTGCCCCTCCTGGGGCAGAAGCACAATGTGCCAGGCACATGTTTCTCTTCCGGTGGTTCATGTTCACATCTGCTTTGCCACAGGGTCAAGGAGAAGGGTTTCAGTACAACCTCATAAAATGGGAAAACTCTACATCATATCACCTTTCAAACTACTTCAAAGCTTCTGGCAAAATGACAAGCCAAAAAGCACATTAAACTCCAACAGGAGAGGGGACACACACTGCACGCCTGCCATGTCCGACTGAGAGCCGGCGTCCACTCACCCACTGTCGAGGCCCCGCGTCCTCTTGCAAAACTGAGTGGACTTTGTATCTTCCCAGCAGTTCATTTCAGGCTGGGTATCATGAGAGGCTTAGAGACCATCCCTTCAGGCAAATTTCAACCAAAAACATGCCTCTTAGCGCTGCACACATGTGTCTGCCTACCTACTTTAAGGGACAAAAGTCTTGTACCCTGTCTTCTGATATTTTAGGAAGAAACCATGTTCCTGCCCCTCCCAGTTTTTTTCTTGCCAGTTCATAAAATGAGAAGGCTCATAAAATAAAAATTTTCAACTTCTTGGAAGTACTGGAGAGAAAGTCGCAGATGTTCCTTCCACCACATGGTGGTGGAAAAGGCCTCAAAGGAGGTGAAGTCAGCTCCTTCTGGGCTGTCTTTTTATTAACTTAGCAAACCCTTCTTGGGTCACACCAGCTGCTCGCTTTAGGTCCTTCCATCTTTTTTCACAATTACAAAATCAAAGTAGAAACTCAAAAAGCCTCATACATTAGCTCCAAAAATTATGAGCAACCCCCACTGAAATGCTCAATAACTTAACTATTTCTTTCCAAATTTTCAATGTATTGGAGAGGAAGAAAATAGTATGTGGAGGAGGGTGTGTTAGTAGGGGTATCTCTAAGAATGTAAGTACTTTAAGGGGAAAAACGGGGGGAAATAAAATATAGACAAATGCAGTGTCTGGTGGGAAATCCAGGTATGCACTCTAAATAACAATACACTAAGCATTCGAATATGAACAAAGCCCTTAGAACACTCGAGGATTCTCTCAGTGGGGGAAAGGGTTCCAATGCAGTCATGTCCCTTAAGAAAACCCTTCCAGAAAGCCACACAAGTTCTGTAACCAGTGCAACCGAAACTCATGCCTCAGCAGCGTCTTCCCTGACTAAAAGAAAAACTTTAAAATATCTTCCCTACATGCAGAACCAAAAGAAGACATTCCTTACAAATGCTCTTCCTTAGGAGAGGAAAGAACCTGTTAATCTGTTGTGTACCCAACAAGGTGAGGCATTTCACAGACCGCTGGCACATTAGCATTTCTATCCATTCAGAGCAACTTCATATTCAAAGATTGAGGTGACAGAGCATGCACACTCTGCATTCTTATTTGGAAATGCCAATAACCGACAGGATTCAGAAGCAACTCCAGGGCTGAAGTAAGTACTCTCTAGGAAGTGGAGCCTTGGGCTGCCTTTCGTGCTGAACGCCCCACAACTGGCACAGCGGTGCAGTTCCTGGAGAGTGAAGAAAATGGAAGTCGTTTTGGCGTAGTTTCTCGTTCATGCGTTGCTTCTAAACATCAATGACAGCAAAGAACTATAATCTTAACAGTTTCAGCAAAAATCCAACATGTTTGAATCAAGTATAGTGAAACAAATGTGGGCCCTTAAAAATAGTGCTTCCCCGCTAAAGATGCACTGTTGTCATTAGTGCAGAATAATAGTAAGAACTGGGTGAATGAAACTATTGATTGTATACTCAGCAAATCTGAACATGTACCAGTAGTGATGTGTCCATTCTATAAGACATTAAAAAACATACCCATATATAAAGGAACTTGTCCTTAAAGCAAAACTCAGAGGTAAAATTTGGTCCCTACAATGCCGGGGAGGTAGGGAGGAAACAACTATAATTGTTTTTTTAATTACCAGGTCACAAGTGACATACACAAAGGCTAAAGTACAACCTCAATTTGATGTTGTACCATTTTATCTTAAATCAGGTTAAGTTTGAGTAAAAATGTTTATGCAAAGAGAACATTCTTAAATTCTCATTAAATTATCATTGAAGGTTTAGCATTTGGACTTCTGGCCAAGATGGAGGTGTAGGTAGACACACTATGCCTCCTCGCACAACCAGAAGAAGGACAACAACAAATTTAAAAACAAAAAACAACCAGAACTTCCAGAAAATCGAACTGTATGGAAGTCTCACAACCAAGGAGTTAAAGAAGAAACATTGATCCAGACCGGTAGGAGGGACAGAGATGGGCAGCCAGGCACAGGACTTGTGCAAGGCCACAGCTGGAGGACCAGGGGAGGCAGTAGATGGTGGAGTGGGCAGTCCTGCATTTGCATGCAGATAAACCAAGAGGAACAACTGGGGAGCAAGACAGACCATGCAACCCAGAGTCCCAGCACAGGGAAATTAAGCCTCAAAATCTCTGACTAAAAAAAACCTGTGAAGGTGGAGAAACTCCCAGCCCCACTGCAAAGTTCGTTGAAGAGACCCACAGGGTCCTAGAATGTACACAAACCCACCTACCCAGGAATCAGAACCAGAAGGGCCCAATTTGCTTGTGGGTAGTGGCAGAAGTGACTGAAAGCCAGCAGAGTGCTGAACAAGCGGCATTGTTCTCTCTTGGACCCCTCCCCCACATACAGGGCCACAACACAGTGGCGTGGGCTGCCCCGCCCTGGTGAATACCTAAGGTTCAGCCCCTTATTATGTAACAAGCACACTGAAACAAACAAACAAAAAAAAGGCCCAAATGAAAGAACAGATCAAAGCTCCAGAAAAAATACAACTAAGAGGCAGAGAGAGAGCCAACCTGTCAGATGCACAGTTCAAAACACTGGTAATCAGGACGCTCACAGAATTGGTTGAGTATGGTCGCAAAATAGAGGAAAAAGTGAAGGCTAAGAAAAGTGAAATAAAAGAAAATATATGGGAACCAACAGTGACGGGAAGGAAATCAGGACTCAAATTAACGATTTGAGCCAGAAGGTAGAAATAAACATTCAACCTGAACAGAATGAAGAAATAAGAATTCAAAAATATGAGGAGAGGATTAGGAACCTTTAGGACAACTTTAAACATTCCAACATCCGAATCCTAGGGGCGCCAGAAGGAGAAGAGGAAGAACAAGAAATTGAAAACTTATTTGAAAACATCAGGAAAACTTCCCCAATCTAGCAAAGGAAATGGACTTCTAGGAAGTCCAGGAAGCCCAGAGAGTCCCAAAGAAGTTGGACCCAAGGAAGCACACACCGAGACACATCATCGTTAAGTTACTCAAGATTAAAGATAAGGAGAGAATCTTAAAAGCAGCAAGAGAAAAGGAGGCAGTTGCCTACAAAGGAGTTCCCAGAACACTATCAGCTGCTTTCTCAAAAGAAACCTTGTAGGCAAGAAGAGGCTGGAAAGAAGTATTTAAAGTCAAGAAAGGCAATGACTTACATCTAAGATTACTCTACCCAGCAAAGCTATCATTTAGAATGGAAGGGCAGATAAAGTGCTTCCCAGATAAGGTCAAGTTCAAGGAGTTCATCATCACCAAGCCCTTATTATATGAAATATTAAACGGATTTATCTAAGAAAAAGAAGATCAAAAATATGAACAGTAAAATGAAAACAAACTCACAACTATCAACAACCAAACCTTAAAAAAAAAAGGAAAACAAAAACAAACTAAGCAAACAACTAGAACAGGAACAGAATCACAGAAATGGAGATTACATGGAGGGTTATCAGTGGGGAAGTGGGAGGGGAAGAGATGAAGAGAAAGGTACAGGAGATAAGTAGCATAAATGGTAGGTACAAAATAAACAGGAGGAAGTTAAGAATAGTATAGGAAATGTAGAAGCCAAAGAACTTATATGTACGGCCCATGGACATGAACTAAGGGGAGAAGACGCAGGTGGGAGGGGGTGCACAGGGTGGAGGAGAATAAAGGGGGGAAAATGGGACACTGTAATAGCATAACCAATAAAATATATTTTTTTAAAGTTTAGCATTTGTGTATATAAATAAGACATATGATGAGTCCAATGATACAGTAGAAAGAGCACTGGACAAGAAATGTAGAAACCTGAACTTTGACCCTTAGATCTCCCATACCTATATGATTTTGGCTTAGTCACTCAAATCCTGTGGAACATAAGAGATGGTAATCCCTGACTGTCACATAGTGTTTTTGCAAGGATCAAATGAAATAACATATGTCATGTGTATTATAAACCTCAAAAACACCATATCAATTTAATATTTCCAATTACATTAATATTATGATTATGCATGCTTGAACATTAACCGTTTGCCACATAATTAAGGACTTCCACGGTGCCTAATTTACCTGTGCTCATGTGCTGTTTGTTCCCTCTGTCTGACAGGCTCGGCCGTTACCAGACCACCAGTTTGGCAAGAACAGGCACCTCTAAATCCCTAAACGTCGGCACAGTGCCTAGCACAGACTTCATGGTTACTGTGCACTGTTCACCAGGACACTCAGTGCCGGAGGGCTTCCTCAACACCTCCTCAGCCCCTCCTCAACTCCCTGAGGGGAGCCACAGAAAAGGAAGCTGACACTCAATAATGTTAAATACCTTTGCAAAGGTGAAGGAGCCACATCAATGCCAGGGTCAAGATCCAAACCCAGGTCTTTCAAATCCCAAAACTGTGTTCTTTCCACTCTGTGACTCTCCCTTTCACATTGCGGGTGCTCAGGAAGCTGAATTTCATAAAAGTCTTCTCTTTAACCGTAACGTTACATAGAGACACAACCTAAAGTAGGCATTTGAGTAAAACTTTCAAACTTGACTTTTAAAATCCATGGGCTTAGCCTGGGTAAGATCTCCAGAAAATGTGTCTGAATTTGCAGGCATTCCCAAACACAATGAAGAAATTCATTTTTAGTTGGCCAGCTCAAAACAGGACAGAAAATTCTGAGTGAGGGGCAGGAGAACAAATCCAGAAACTTTTATCTTGTCAGACAATCCTTAAATAATTCAGCTCCCGTTTATCTAATAATTAAGGAATTGCAACTTTATTTAAAGAGCACTTAACATGAATCTAAATGTCTAGGCTGCCAAGTAAAGTGGAACAGGCTTTAAAACCTCCCCCAAACCTCCTCTCTGAGCGGAAAACCGGCCTAAGGAGTTTCAGTCTGATGGGTAATTGTTTTGTAAAATTAAAAGCCACAGAAAAATGGAGTTTAGAATGGAAAATGTCATCTCAACCGTAACACTAATAAAAACAGTTAATGAATAAGAGCATTCTGGCAATAAAAACTGCAAAGCCCAGTGTGGACAGTACAGAATACAGAAGGAATCCATGTGAGTAAACATCAAATGAAGGATTATCCTGATTGGTGAAGAACCCATTCCAGCAGGAAATTGAACTAGAAAGAAGCCTTTTACATCCAAGAGCGGCAGGACTACCTGGGGCACAGTCCTGGCTACGGAAGCAGGAAGCTGATGTTCCTGGGACACTAAAGAACCCCCCAAGTCCCCAAAGAGATTATCCAACCCATCAAGCTCTGACTGATTTTCAAAAAACATAAATGCTTATGTTAAGTCATAGGGACAATGTGACTAAAAATGTAAAGGCTGTAGAACGACGAGCGGTGCCTTCCCGGGGTGTTCTACAGCAAAGAGCGAAACCAGACGGTCAGGCAACTGGGGCCAAGTGCCAGCTTCGTTAGCTGTGTGATCTCTAGACAGGAAAAGGAAGTGCCCTGTCCAAGGCTGGGTTTCCTCATCAGTACACTGGGGATAAGAGTAGACACTAGAAGAGCTGTGAGAATGGAGGAGACAGTGAAAGTGAAATGCTTATTAGCACAGTGCTTGGCAGGCAATGTGTGCTCATAAATGTTCGCTGTAATAATAACAATAAATATTACTATTATTCTTATGTTACACCTTGCCCCTGTCCATGCATGCTTCTCATCGTGCAAGACAGAAAAAAAGTCTCTAGTATCCACCTACAAGTCCTCTGGAAGCCCCTTTTCTCCCCATCCTCCGGGAGCACTGTTCTCACTCACACACCTCTTCAGGAACACCAGTTCTGAAACTCGAAAGCCCACGCACACACCGACAACATCCTACCAGGCATAATCTTCCTTTTACAGGTCCTCTGCAATCACACACGCAGTCTAGCCCAGATATCAAACTCCACTCCTATTTCCATTTATATATTTCTAGGTTAAGACATACTCACAAAGACCTCATAGATTTTTTTAAATTAATCGAAGTCCTTCAAAGTTGGAGCAGAGCAGATACCCCATTTCCCTTCCTCTTCACGAATGATGCGTAGCAAGACTCCACAATTCAGCTAATCACTCATCATGTAAACAAAGAAACCTCTCAAGAGCCAAAAAGCAACATGTGCATGGATTCTCAATGCATAAGAGTTATTTTAAACAGGAACAATGCAATCTATTCAATAGAGCAGAGTACACCGTGCCAATTAAACATGTTGGGCTCCATAATTGTAACTGCCATAATGAATGGAAAGGAGTGTTATTGCTGCACAATGCACTTCTGTCTCCAGTCGGAGAGCTGTCTCTGGTCGGATTTCTTTCGATCCTTTCTCGGATTAGATCTTACTGCAGATTACTCTCCACTACAAACGTACTTACTGCATGTACTCCCCCACCCAACAAAAGGCATAACTTCAAGACCAAAAAAAAAAAATGCAATTCCTTTTATAGATGTATACTTTTTAGACATAAAATTTATGAGTGCATTGTCACGATTACATTTTCCCTGGAGCAAGCAAAGCTGTGAGTGGAATGCCGTTCAAGCCCGCCTTTCCCCCCAGAAAAGAAATGCAGCGGCCTCCTTCTCTTGGCCCGTCTCTCATCCCTGACAGGAAGCCAGCTCAGAGCCAGGATGAGCAGGGGCTCATTTACCTCCTGGAAGTCCCATCTAACAGGAGCATTGACCAGTTGTCTTCCCACCACTCGTGAACCTGAAGATAGTAAATTGGAAAGACGTTCACACACAAAGTTAATTCGAAATGGCTCAGTCACTGGTTGCAACCATCTCAGAAATCTGAAGAATTTAATTCCGGACCATATGTGCACATGGTTTCTCTTATCCTCACACTTATGCTTCAGTGGGTTCAATAAATTTTAAAAATAAATTCCTCCTAGTACTTCACCGTAACAGTGAGACTTCCTGGCCTTTCCAGACTCAGGACTGACTATGTCTGTGTGCATATGAATAATTCGTTTAACCTTCTATTAAATCCTCTGCCGACTTCCCACAAATAGGATTTAAATTTTAGAAACATGTATGTGCTTGGTGAGGTGCTTAGGCACCTGCAAAGCAGCACCTGAACACCTGGCACCTTTTTTCTCCAGTTGGCAAGCAAGCTCACAGAGGGAAGATCCCGTCTCTAGAGAAAGCTCCCACTCATGCTCAGGCTTTCTTAAGCGTCTCAATCTTATCTCCTGGCAGCAAACGCTGCAGCCCAGCCAGTCGACACAGGGTTAAGGAAGCTGCACGCCTGCCCTTTTCATTTAGGTGGACGCCCAGAGCAAATCTCTTCCCTTTGGCCGTGAGTCCTGGTCTGCCTTAACTTAAACAGCTCTAAAGATCAGCCCCAAAGGCCAGGCTTTCCAGGTGCTCGAAGTGTGTCACACAATACAACATTTACAAACAGCTCGGAACAAATACAACCTAGCTACGCAGCTTTACCTGGAAGTCTGACAAAACCCTCTCCCACAGCCATCAAGGGCCAGAAAAACACACTGGAAGGCCTAAAAACCACGCACTCACCTCTCGTTACTACATCTGTGTGGATGCCCTCTGAAGACGTAATTCCCATTTTTTTAAGTGACAATAAATAGTGAAAACTATGGCAACAGCAATAATAATAATGAAGTTATTTACTGAATAAGCTCAGACACTGCACACATTTTCTCTCCTGTATCTTTAGCTCACTTATCTCAGCTTGCATCTGCACTACCCTGGTTCTGCCCTGGGGTACTGGAGGTAAAAGCCGCCTCCTGGTGTCTCCATCCCAGAAAAAAGAAAAAGAAAAGCGCATCACTTACACTACAACTGGGCCCCACTTTTCTTTTACTAAAATCCTTATACAGCCACAGTCTGATTTCTTTCAAGTATAGATTAATTTATTTCAGGTCCTGAGCCTATGAACTCATGCTAATTTCCATGGCTAAGTAGAAAGGCTCCAAAAACAATTAGACAAGAGATCTTCAGTAAGAGGAGCTCTTTATTAATTTTGGGTTGCACTGCTAACCTGATGCAGAATCTCCGTGTTGGAGTTCATTAATCCATTCAATAAATATTTACTGGACCTCTAACACGTAGATGGTGCTGTGCTAGGTGGTAGACACACACACACACACACACACACACACACACACACTGATGAATAAGAATGATAGTAGTTCAGATAAAGCCGAGCTAATCAGGAAAGGCTTCTACAGAAATGTACAGGGTGAACAATATCCCTACACAAGAACATGTTAGAAGATAAATATTTTAAAACTCCCTGATAGCGAGAAATTGCTAAGCGTGTGTGGACGATGGCAAGTTCAGACAGCAGACAGACACAGGTGAGCAGCTGATGAGCCCAGCAGGCTGAAGAATGCTGCTTTTAAAACAACAAAGGGTTTGGAGCCAGGTAGTGATCAGGACAGTGTTTAAGGAAGACAAATCCACAGGTGGTACGTTGGATGAATGGCGTCTATATGGACAAAAGCCGTAAGGGAATAGATAGCTAACCCTGAGCCATGGCAATACAAAGTCTGATAGATGGAAGGTTTAATCAGGAAGGTCAAGAGAATCTGGTGGTGACCTGCACTTGAAGCATGGCAGGAAGATGAAGATGCCCACAGTGGTTCAGGCCTGGGGCTGCCCAAGAGAAGGATAGTGAGCAATGAATAGAAAAAAAGTAAACAAGGACAAACTGGCTTAGGTGGTGGTTGCCTTTGGTGGTAGTTAATGTAACAAGAACAGTTTGTGCAACATCAGTGTGACCTGGCAGCCAAGGAGAGTGGCTGAATGGCATGTGTGAACAATGATGACTTCACTGTACTGGTCAGTGGGGGCAGTAGAGGCCACTGAGTGAGCACGTGCACTGTGTGGTCATCACATTCAAAGTGACTGAGTAGAGCAATGAGTCTGCGTCAAATTTTTTGTTAAGCTTGAACATTCCTCTGCAGAAACTATTCAGATGATTCAGGAGACTTTCAGTGATGAGGCAATGAGCGCAGCACAAATAACCGTGTGGCACAGATGCTTCAAAGATGGTCGAGAATCTGTCGAAAGTGGTCCACGTTCTGGAATGCCTGCAATAAGCAGAACACCTGAGAATGTTGAACATGTATGGGCTGCAGTCAATAAAGATCGGGGACTGACAGTGTGAGAACTAGAAGCCGATCTGGGGATTCCAAAACCTACTGTGTCCGAGATTCTGACACAGGATCTTGGCATGAAACATGTTGTGGCAAAATTTGTTCTGTGGCTCCTGCTACCAGGGCAGAAGGAACACCGTGCTGCAGGTGCTAATGACTTGATTCGAACCGCTACCAGTGAACCAGGTTTCCTCAAGAAGGTCGTAACTTTCAAGGGGACTGAGTCATCATTGTCCTACCTACAATGATTCTTACGTCTTGTATCTTCTTCAATAAATGTCTTTATCTTTCATAGTGCATGGCTGGGTACTTTCTGGACAGACCTCGTTGTATTCGTCTGTTTGCTTCGTAACTGAGACAGGGAATAGGTAGAGGTAAGCTCTGTTTCAAACTACAAAAGTTTGAGGGTACAGTGGGACTCCCAATGGTGGCAAGGGGACCATAAGGAGTGGCTAGAACAGCAGGCAGTTGACAATGCAGTTCAGTATTTTTTTTAAAAGGCAGGGAAGGGAGAGGCCAAGCTGGAAAGGAAAGCAACACTTGAAGCTGTGGGAGATGAGGTCAAGAACACCGCAGAGGGTGCACAGAAAAAGAGAAGAAGACGGTGAGGACAAAACACTGGGGAGAGGGCTAGCTGGCAGAAGAAAAACAGCCAGCGCAGGGCCTTGAACCCAACAGCCGACCACCAAAGGCAGAAGAGTGCTGCGGGGCAACGATAATGTTGCAAATACTGCAGGCAGGAAGGAAGACCACAGTCGGCTGAGGGCCACCGGTGGTGACCTTCATCAGGACCATTTCAGCGCAGCGGAGGAGGCAGCAGTGAAACTGAGACCTCTCCCAGAAAGCTGACCGCTTCCGCCGGACAAACCAAGGGCTGAAGAGCCGCAGAGGAAGGGAACAGTTAAACCCCAAAGGATCAGCCTTGCATATCACCTGCCTAATATCCAGCAGTTAATGTGAGCACCTCGGGGTTATCCGGCAGTCCTACCACTCAGCAGCATGGAGCTCCCTCTGCTGAACCACCCAATTCAGGTTTGCCGGCCACTGTGACCTGTGCTCAGCAAGGTGGGCCGACATCATCAGTGGCCTCTGCTGACAAGTGCAGCATCTCATCTCACACAGAATTAAAACAGATAACACAGGAGCAGAGCCCCATGAACCTATTAAATATTCTACAAGTAATTTATTTTTGATGTGGAGGAAGGGGAAGGAAGAAAGAAAGGCATGTTAGAAAACCATCATTATGTTGGAAAGTATCCGGGAATCCACAAGGTAAGGGATATAATAAAAAGAGACCTAATGTTCTGTCCCAGCAGAGCCCGGGAGTCTATTAGCGTTAAAGCAAGGGAGGTTTAAGGAAGGCCCTTCAAGTTCGTTTGTCTGTTCATATGGCTAGCACCTACAGCATCCTCTTCTAAAGGTTTCACATACAAGAGACAGTGGGGTAAAGGATAAAGAGGGGAAGAAGAGGGACATGACAGGGGGATATCAGTGTGACCTGAAGAAGGGGAGGGTGACAGGGAGGGAAGGGGAAGAAGAGCATGAAGCAGAAAGCAAATGTTAACTTGTAAAGGAGGCACTTAAGATAGTTAGCAGGAGTGGCTGTATTTCAGAGTGCCCTTTTTAACCTTTTAATGCTGCTTAAACAGGGATCCTTCCAGAAAAAAATACACACAGAACATGGCATGAATTCCAGAGACTCACAGACCCCGCTGAAGGCCATCCATGGATCTCTGAGGGAAGCCCTTCCACTTCATCTCAGCAAACTCACGTTTTTAGCACCTACTCTTCTGACCACAACCATTGAAACAAGGCTATCCAGCAAGACCATCTCTGCCTCAGTTTCCTAATGTCACTGCTCCAGGAAAAAAGAACAGCTGAGACTAACTCCCAACATCAACATCTGCTGCAGTATTTGTACTTCCTGGTTTTAAGTAATTTCTAAACATTCCACTAGCCTTCTCTGATTTAAAAAGAAATCAATTCGAAAAAAAATATCACCATCACAATTCTTTTTCACCTACACACAGCAGCCAACAAAAACAACTTCAAAGCAGAACGAGGTGTGTATGCACATTCATGTTTCACAATCACATCATAGCAAACGAATGCAGATCTGCCTTCCTTTTCTTTGTAAAAATCCAGGTACCTGACATTTCACTGCCATTGGGTACTATTTTCTGAAAGGTTATGTTTTTATAATGGGAAAACTCTCACTGACCCATTGGGTTTTTCACTTCCGCACTCATCAATTAAAATCTTCAGCCAATTCCAGGGTGCTTTAGTGAAGTACAGGTAAGTGTTTCAATGCTCCCAACATGCAAAGCACACGGCTCTGCTGAGAGGCCACATCCACCCGGTCATCTGGCCCTAAAGCCTGAAAACAAAAAGCACTGAGGAAAACAGAAGAGCCGACTTTCTACAGAAAGAGATACTCGGTTTTCTAGCTCCCAGGTGCAAGTTAATTCTTCCTCCGTTTCGACCCTATCACCACTTGCAAGAAAAACGCAACAGTACCCACAGGCCTGCAGCTCTGAGATCGAGCATCTCCAATTCAGACCTCTGCAGTGTTGTTTGTTCAAGTCGGCCGTCAGAAACTCCAGGCACGCTGCTTCTATTTCCCTTCCCTTTACATCGAATCAATTAGCAATGTTAAATATCTAACACATTCGTCTTATTTCACCGAACAAAACAATTCACAAGCAGGTTCAGCAGCGGCAATGTAAGATAGGGAGACACGGAGGAATTAAATGGAAAGTATGTTTTAGGTGAATGTACATTTTAAGAAATATAAAAATCTATTCACAATTCACTGAAGATGGATTGCTTGTTTCTTTCCTTTTCCTGACAGGTCCTGGATCTTTATAGAGAACATTAAATTAAAGCACATAATGGGTTTATGTAGCGTAGAGCACACTGGAGACATTAGTCACGTCCCTTAAACATTTTTCTCATTTTCTAAGCCTGCCTTAAGCCCCGTTCCCCCACTGATGAGGGAAGTCCACACTAACCCACAAGCCACATCGGCAGTCCAGTGTGACATTTTTTACATCTGGCATTGTCAACAGAGGCTGTGTCCTCCCCTTGAAGTCATCACATATCATTACATTTCCAGCACAGTTCACAGGAAACGGTGGAGAGCTAATAGGGTCATTCCAGGGAGAGGTTTGGTTTTGTTCTTCCACTCCTTCCTCTTACAAACACACTGTGGCATTAGGGGGGGGACGGGGGGGGGGGGACCAAACAGCTGCCCTGCAGAACCCTGGATGAATGAGCTGGACAATCTCTACTTAAGTACACAAGCCAAATTCATATGCATTAAGGGCCAAAAGCTCAGAACCAGCAACACTAGGTCATTTAGGGATTTTGTTTGGGTGATCCAGAACATTCTACACCAACACCAGCATACTTAATCAATCTCCTAATCCAACAGGATGCTTTAAAGTGACTACCAGGAGGCCTCCAGTCCATCAAGCATGGAGCTTACAGTGTTACAATGTCAGGCTGACCCATAGGAACGCTCCTTAAAAGACTGCCAAGCGGTAAGACCACTTAGCAGGGCAAATCGAATGCTAATGAGGAAACAAGAACAGGTTGCTTGCTATGGAGCTACATTTCATCAGCATTATAGAAACTCTTGCATCATATTATTTTTACTGAGAAATAACTAGAGACCCCGATCTCTACCAAGGAGCACTTCACTCTCAGCACACTGTATCAGGGCTTGAAGAAAAAAGGCATGTTGATGAGATTCAAAGACAAAAAATTACTGCAGCAAATATCCCCAATAGCCTACTGCATGACTGTGGGGGCAGGCTCAGCACATCCAGTATCAGACCCTCATCAGGGACCTTTTGATGGTTCTAGGCAGCTACATTCTAGTGACAGGAGAAGTTTTTATAAAACTGAAAAATCAGTAGAAATAAGATGTCTGGTTAGTGCCTTGTCATATGAAGCCCACAGGTATCCAAAAGGGAAAATAAAATTACTTTGGTTACAACAGCTAACTGGTGGAGCCCTTACCCAGTGCCACATACTGTGATAAATACTTTAGAGCTATAAATATAAACAAACACAGACCTAAATAGACATTCCCACAACCTCACAAGGGAGATCATCGTATCCCCATTTTACAGGTAAGAAAACTAGGGCTCAGACAGGGTAAGTTGCCTTCACAGCTCATTCAGTTGGTATGGAAAAAAGTGAGATTGGAGTCCTGTAAGGTCTTACTCCAGTATCTGCTTTCACTGTTGGTATCCCCAGATTTTTGTTCCCTAGTGGTCTGTTTTGATCAAGAAGTCTGTAACTTTTTACAAGAAGGAAAAGTAGAACGAACGCTGTAAGTTTTAACCTGGGAACCTAACGTGCATTTGGCTAGGTTTTTCCTGATGTTTTTAATGAGCACACTGGTGCTAATTCTAGAAAAGATTCCTGCTGCCATGGGCACCAGGTGATTTCCTGCTTTCCAGGTCAGCGTGGCAACAAGCATGACTGCCGTGTATCTAATCCACGATGTGTCATGGAACTCCAGCAATACCGCCATGATTTGTAGAGAATGTTCATTTAACTGCACAGGTAATTAATAATTTACACGCTATTGACTTTCTGGTAAAGACTGTAAGAGCCCTAAAAGCTATGGCTGAGCCTCCATCACTCCCCCCACCCTGGACCACCCCAAAACCAGAGCTGCAAAGACTTACCACACACTAAGTCTTCGAGGGTTCCCGGTCCACCAGAGTGAATGAAGGTAGACCTACTTTGACATTTCCCGCTGACTGTGATTAGAGCGTCTTTTAATGAAGCTTACTTCATATCATTTTAAATCCACTTGCTCATGTCAACATCAATGCACTCAGCACTATCTACCAATTAGTAAACCGGAAAATATCCTTTAGATAATCTGAAATCTCAGTGAAATATTCAGCATGCCATTCATTTACTATGAACTGCCCTGTAAAAATAAATTAGTAAAAGCAGCTGTCACTGGACAACATAAACACCCATTAATACAGCCCGAGTACTTCAGGGTCTGGTGAGATTTCTCAGGAAAGAGAAAATGCAGTGGAAATAGAAATCAAGAATTTCAAAAGCTTAGCATGTCTTCATTCCAAGATGTTGCAACAAAATTAAAATGTACATTCACCTCTCCTGCGTGTGAGATCAAACTTGGACTGGGAAGAAAGGGGTTACATGCAACAATTCTTTCAATGAGGATCTCAAGTCTGTGCTCCCAGAAGTCTAGAAGGCCAACAGAGTTCTCACACATGTCATGTCTCATAAAGATCAGAAATGTCAAAGACCATGAAAGCTAGCCCAATATAAATATGATTATGAAGATGCAAGGGAGCAATCAGTTCAATTGCTCGGCCCAGATTTTGCACAGCTCACTTACGCACACAGCAGAAAGCACCTTCCAAACTTACAGGAAGCCAACAAGCACATTGCTTACCAGCCAGCACTGACCCCTCCTTTCCACAAATCAACCTGACAAAATTCTATAATTTAAACACTGCGATATTTCCATAGCTGTCTTCCATTTAGGGCCCTTCCAGTATTTTTCATTTTAATGCATCGGTTATAAATAAACTGCGGCAGCACCTGTTAAGAGGGATTAAAATGCTTTTACGTTATGAGAGACCCGGTGAGAGCTTGCTCTCTGATGAACATACTCATGATGTGCAGATGTCTCTAGTGGAGGGACAGGGTTCTTCAACCGTGATTTAGATTTAAGAATCTAAATCAGGCTTCAGTCACTGATGACTACTTCGACCTTCCAAACGATATGGAACACTTCAGAGTGAGTACCTAACAGAAAGGCTGCCAATCAAGGAATGGAATGAGTGTCAGTAACTGATCAAAGGTAGAATGGCTTGAGGGTGCAAGCCTGCTCTTTCCTTAGAAGTGCCGTGATCCCAAATAATGGGCATAGGCACCAAAAGGTGCTCACAGGTAGATCCACAAAGCACTTCCTAAATGCTCATGGGGCCACCCAACTATGAGGCAGCTCAATTTCTAGCACATTTCCATTTGGAGTTTTTCTAGATACATCAAGGCATAAAGAAATAAACACACTCTAAAATCAGGCGGCCTGTCACCAAGCCCCTCCTCAGAGGCTGAGTTAAGCAAGGAACAGAGAGAAGCCATAGCAGGGACCATGTGGACCAAATGCCTTTGTAATCTTCCAATTCTTTCGAAGGAGGAAAGACATCTAAAACATTCTCATCCTCCTAAGAGTGGATGAATTTACAGGCACACTAGGGTTTCTTCCTAACTCTACAGCAAACTCAGGCTGAACATAAGAACCTTCAAACAAAAGAAAAATGCCAAAGGAACTGAAAAATATTTTTTTTTAATCACAACCCCAGTCACAACTATACATCCTCTGGAGAGAAGTCATAAAGTTGTCTTAAGTTTACACTTCTCTTGACATTAATTATTAAGAAAAGCTTTTCATCTTGATTATAGCTATTAATAAATTAAAAGTGAATATATTTCTATAAGCACTTCATTTCATAACCAGGTGCTACACTGAGCTTCTGGTTTTCATATACAAAGAGACAATTAATACAGAAACATTCAGCGTGTGCTATGGATAAGAAAGACAAGTATAAACTTTAAGAATAATTTGGAATTTCACAAGTTTTAATTCCCTATTTCCAACATTTACCAGAATTTTAATTTTTAAGAGTTTTTCCACACTTTGTAAAACAGATACATGTTCATTGGGAAAAAAAATTCAAGCCTCAAGCCGCACAGAAAATGACAGAGGAAGACTGCAAGCACCACAACAGTCTCACGTTCCCGGCACATTTTGTGAGATGAGGCAGGACCGGGAGGAAAAACACTTGAATGCAGCCAGATCTGGTGCTCTCGCTACAATAATGAAGGTTCTCTTAGAACAGGTGTTGTCAAATCCAGGAAAAAGAACAGACAAAACTTCATGAATAGGATGTGTGGTTCACTGGTGAAAGTTCTAAAAGACTACGATTTCTAAAGAAAGCAATTAACGACTTAGTCGTCGTGCAAATAGTCAATGCACCTTACAGCTTAGCAAGGCTTGCTTGTGTCCACAGGGTGGTGTGGGTGTAGTGTTTTT
This sequence comes from Macrotus californicus, assembly GCA_007922815.1. NCBI lineage: Eukaryota > Metazoa > Chordata > Mammalia > Chiroptera > Phyllostomidae > Macrotus > Macrotus californicus. Next base: position 41,145 of record VMDR010000962.1, read on the forward strand.
CAGGAAAGGTAAAGGTCTGCCATTATGGAGGTGGGGAAGGCACCTCACTGGAGTTCTTATGTAACTTTTGAGTGTTTAGAAACAGAAATCAAGTGCTCCAAATTCTCATTTATGTCAGGGCAGTAAGTTCACAGGAAAACCCAGACGAGGGCACAACATCTACCTAAAACGCACAAATGTGCACAGAGGCTGGTTTAAGAATTAAATAGTTCTGCCAGAACAAACTCTTGTGGAAGCCCTGATTTCCATTCCTGGAAATTTTACTTAGGCCTAAGTGCCTCTCGTGTAAGGCACATCAACCACCACACCGTGATAATAACAACGACCGCGATGATGATAGTAATAACGTAACAGCAGCTGACACATATAGTGCTTACTACTCTATCCCAGGGACTGTTCTAATAGTTTCATATTTATTAACTCGCTTTAATACAACAGTTCTATCAGGTGGAAAAGACTATTCCTCCTATTTGACAAATAAGGAAAATGAGGCTCAGAGAGGTTAATGACCTGCCTAAGGTCACACAGAAAGGAAGTAGTAGAGCCAGGATATGCACCCCAAGTTGTCTGACTCCTGTGTCACATTAATAATCTGTACCAGACAGTGCTTTAGAACGGCATCAAACTGTAACCTATCTGCATGCATTACCCCACGAGAAAGTGAACTGTTCATCATAACCGTGTTATCCTCCATTTCCAAGGCTTTTGGCTTTACCTTCTGGTTCTGTGAGCATGGACAGGTCATTGATCTGAGCATCAGTTTCCTAATCAGCAAATATAATAATAATGATAATGCCTACTTCGCATGACGTTGGGAGCTAGGACACAATGCATGTAAAGTGCTTTGTAAACTGTAACACTTCTTTCAGATGCCATTGTAATGACTAAACTTTTCATGTCATCTGCTCACCTTCTCCATGTTATACCTCTGCACAGTTCCATTACTAAGAAGTACTAAAAAAGAGAGCTACATAAAAAACCAGGTATCAGAGTATAGTTTGAAACTGTCTTCAAATAATACTGGTTAAACTAGCCTTGGACAATGAAGCAACATTCTTGGTAGGGCATTGTGTCAGAAAGCTCATTTAGTTAGCCTGATTTATTCTACTGGAAAAACCATAAAAACCTTTCAGACACTACTAGAAAGTAAGCTATTATCCATTAAAACTAAAATTGAATGAAAAACTTTTAAGAAAAAATGCAATAGATTTGTCAAAAAGTCAAGTAATATTTCTTACCATTTGTTAACAACTATAAAGCACTAAAACTTCAAACACCTGTACAAATTAGGATGCCTGCACAGAACAGAACCAGGAAATGCCATACACACACACACACACACACACACACACACACAAGTCAACACATTTACAAAGTGCCTACTATGCGGAGAACAGAACCACTTCTGTGGAATGATCATTTAAAAAAAAAAGCCCTATCCTAGTTAATAAAAAAGGTGCCTAGTTGAGTTAGAAAAAAAACGTGCCATTTTCAAAGCCCCTAATGTAGGCCAGGGATTGCACAAGAACATCACCTACCAGATCTCACTGAATCCTTGCAATACAACAATCACATGAAGTAGGCGGTAGTATCCTAATTTTTCAAGGGAGAAAACTAAGGCCAAACGTGTGACTCGATCACTGTAACAAGTGAACAGCTCAGTGCATGCCCCCAGTGATTTCCCTCTCATCATCCAGGGGCACAGACTTTTCCCCCCAACTTACTTCTAATACCAGAGGAAAGGGAATTAATAAATACCTTAGGTAGTTTAAGATACAGGCAAAGGTTACCTGAACACGGATATCACTAACATTGAAAATTCATGCATGTTTTGCATTCTACATAGTAATATATATTTATTGTTTTGACGTTATTTAAATGTATTTTTTTCTCAAATCTTCTGGTAAAATTGACATGCCAAAAATATGGACCAAATTTATCCTATGCCAGTCTAGAGGGACACATTTTACCACCCTACCTGTTGAAAAGACAGAACATACATAGAGTAATCCAATGAAGTCCTTACAGAGTAGCATGATCAATAAGGAGAAATGAGCACGGAATGAATGGAACACCTGTTACTCAGAGTAAACTGAGCTTTTCCCAAAGAAGTGAATTTTGAGTCTGATGTTTTTAATGTGGAATTAGAAGTAGCTGCAGAAAGAGAAGCAGGCATTCAACACGAGAAAACTGACAGACGCTAACAAATGGAGGGGCACTAAGAGGCAGGGTAAGACTCCTCAGCAGCTGAGACTGAGAACGTAGACATGGGAGCACACGGGGCAGTGGCCATCAAACATGAAGGGCTCACTGAGCACCCGGTGCTGCCCTTCTCCCTTCCCCAGTAAGTTTCCAGTTCCGAGGTCTGGGGTGGGGCCTAAGAATTAGCATCTGTAACAAGTTCCCGGGCTATGCTCATAATGCTGGACTGAGCACCTTGTGGGCTGTACTTCAGGAGGTCAGAGAAGGAGCTTCAAAGATGAGATGCCAGTTGAGTTATGCCCTCGCTCTCAATCTGCAGATCCTGGGGGAGAAGGGAAGCACTCTGGATGGAATGAACAGCATGGACAGCGGTAATAAAACAAGAAAGGCTTGGTGTGGCATGCACGGGGTTCGTGTACAGGAGCTGGTACGGCACTGAGCCAAGCTGATGGTTGTGAATTAAGGAGAAGGAGGAGGGCAAGAGGCCGTGGGAGGCACTGCAAGGAGTGAGAGGAGCTGGGTCCAATGCCACCAAGTAAAAAAATCAGAAACTGGCTATGGACTTGATCATACCAGGGCCAGAGAGAAAGGTCAAAAATAATTCTGAGGTTCCAAAAAGCAGGTCTATCTTACAGACACTAAAAAGGAAATTGAGAACGTTTGGTTCTTTGTGAGGGTGAACAGAAAGGTCCGTTGGTCTTCTCAGTCAGTCATTTTGAATGTGACGGCCACACAGTACACGTGCTCACTCAATGGCATCTACTGCCCCCACTGACTAGTACAAAGAAGCCATCATTGCTCACACATGTGCATTCCAGTCCACTCTCCTTGGCTGCCAGGTTACATCGATGCCAGGCAAACCATTGCTGTTATATGAACCATGGCTGGACTTTTTCTGGACAGGCCTTCATACATGCAATGGGCTATTATTACTCAGCCACACAAAACAAAATCTTGTCATTTATGACAACATGAATGGACCTAAACAGCATTATGCTAAGTGAATAAATCAGACAAAGACAAATACCACATGATTTCACTTATGTGTGAAACTAAAAAAATTACACAAACAAAAAAACCTCACAGATACAGAGGACAAATTGATGGTTGCCAGACTGGGGAAGAGAGGTAAGGAAGAAGAGGCAAAAAAGCTGAAGGGACTAAAACCACAAGACACCAGTCACAGAGTTAGCCACAGGGGCACAAAGTGCAGCACAGGGGTGCAGGCAACAACACCGTCAAAACCACGTGTGGTGCCAGGTGGGCACTAGACTTATCATGGCGACCACTTCATAAGTCACGTAAATGTCTAATCACTATGCTGCACATCCGAGGCTAACAGATTACAGTATGTTAACTGTAATTAAAAATAACTAAATAAATGAAAATTCTTTAAAAAGTCATCCTAGTACTTATATTTTACAGGTAAGTAGCCATCGCAGCCCAGAGAGTGAAGGTAAACATAACCATGGAATAGAGAAATGGGTTGGGAGTCATCTGTCTTTTGAAAGAAGTGAGTAAATGGGTTCTCAAAGGGAAAAGCATAAAAAGAGTGCCGTATTAAAAGTCCTAAACATGAGGGAAAAAGGACAAAATTCGTGAGTATGTATGATGACAGATGTAAACTAGACATTGTGGTGGTCATTTCACAATGCATACAAACACAGAATCATTAGGTTGCACAACTGAAACTAATATAATGTATGTCAATCAATTATACCTCAAAAAAATCGTTCCAAAGTCCCTAGGTTGAGGTCATTAGAGATGACTCAAAAAATATATATATATACACATACATAGGTGTGCGTGTGTGTGCCTTGTTATTAACCCACCAATGTACACACTTAGTTTCTAAAAATCAGAAGTTAATATGACATTATTCAAAATTCCTCAGTTTGCCAATACTGAAACGTTAATTTATTATTCACTGTCACATCAGGGTCACTGTCTCACCTCTTACCAAGCTCCTTGCATAAGCCATCTGGCTCCAAGTCACTCTTAGCCCATCTGTGTTCTCACATTCACAAACCCTAAACATTCTTTTCTTGCCATACAAGGAAAATACACTTCTACTGCTCTCTTTACAATAAAGGAAAATTGCATGCAGCTCCCTGGGTTTAGGGGAAAAAGGTTGTACCTTGTCAAAGGCATGGATGACTAATTATCACCTGATAATCAATAGTTTAGTAAGCAAAAGGGGAGAAAAAACTCTGAACACACTCTTTCAGATAATCCGATGAGCTCTATTTCTCACATCTACTCTTTCAAAAACGCATCGCTTAAACGTTTACTTCAAACCAAGTATTTCAACCAGGAGCAAGATAACTAAGATGAGGACAGATGCCAGCATAACTTCTCAGCACAGCCTGAGTACAGAGCCCTGGTTTGGGTACCAGCTCAGCCGCTGTCAGCTGAATCATCTCAGCCACGGTAGTTAATCTGAGTAAGACTCAGTTTCCTCATCAGAAATCGCCAGTTTGGAAAACATCTACCTCAACTGGCTCAAAGACAGACACAATCCATCACTTAAACAGAAAGAGAGTCCAAAAAGAGAACCAACAAATGTGGCCAACTGATTTTTGACAAAAATACACAGGCAATTCAAATGAGAAAGGGCAGTCTTTTCAACAAATGCTTCTGAAACAACTGAATATTCATATGCAAAAAAAGATAAAACTTCAATCTATACCTACAACCTTATAAAAAAATTAACCCAAAATGAGTAACAGACCTAAATGCAAAATGTAAAACTATGAAACTTTTAGAAGACAGTAAGACAGAAATTTTATGGCCTTGGATTACGCAATAAGCTCCAAACTACCTCATCAAAACATAACACATAAAAGATGAAATGGTTCAACTGGACTTCATAAAAATTAAAATTCAGTGAAAGACGCTACAATGGACCTTTTAACAATGCAAAGGTTTGGGGACAACCCCTAGCACAGTTGAGAATCCACTTATCAATTCCACCTCCTCAAAAACTTAACAGTCTACCGTCGACCAGGAGTCTCACTGATAAGCATAAACAGTCGATTACACATATCTTTTGTTATATGTATTAGATACTGCAGTCTCACAATAAAGTATGCCAGATAAAAGAAAACATTAAGAAAACCCTAAGAAACAAACAGCACTTTTACAGTACTACATATGTTTACTGGAAAACTCCATGTACAAGTGGACCCGTGCATTCACACCTGTGTTGTTCAAGGGTCAACTATATTGAAAAAATGAAAAAAAGACAAGCTATAGATTGTGAGGAAATACATGCAAACCACACATCTACAAAGAGCACATACCCAGTACTCTCAATACTCGACATAAAAAAATGTTAATTACAAAATACTTGAACAGACAGCGTTTCACCACAGAAGACACACAGGTGGCATATAAGCACATAAAACGATGTTCAACAACAGCAGTCATTAGGAAAATACAAAATCGAGCCATAATGAGACACCCCAGTATATCTATCAAAAGGACCACAGTTTTACACACACACACACACACACACACACACACACACACACTGACAATCCTAAGTGCTGACATGGATGCAAAGCAAATGAAATTCTCGTGCAATGCAGCGGGAATGAAAAAATAACACAGCCACCCTGGAAATTAGTTTGGCAGTTTCTTTAAAATTTAAACATATATTTTAATGTATGACCTGACAATCCTACCTCTAGGCATATACCCAAGAGAAATGAAAATTTATGTCCACAAAAAACCTGTACACAAATATTTATAGCTACGTTACTCAGAGTGTCAAAAACTGGAAACAGCCTAAATGTCCTCTGATAGATGAATAGATAAACCACGGTACATTGTACAATGGGATGCTGCTTAGCAACGTAAAGCAATGAACCGCTAATCCATGCAACATCATCAATGAGTTTCAGACACAATATGCTAAGTGAAAGAAGCCAGATCCAAAAGATTGCATCCAGTATGATTCCACTTACACGAAATTCTGGAAAAGACACAAAACTGCAGGAATGGAGAACAGACTGGTGACTACTTGTTTTAGAGCTTCATGAATTAAAAGTTAGGTGGACTAATGTGTACTCTTTCAGTTTATACTGACGGGCTTAGATGAACAAATTTAACACTAAAGGGAGTAGACTTTCTCTCCTCTTGAGAAGAGATGCAGGTATACATCACAATAAATCACAGAACTCCAATTACCAATTCAAAAGATGTCAAAGAATATTTTTTAAATTTTTTTCTTCATTGTAGTCCTGGCAAGTTTATTCAACCCGTTGCATAAGAACAAAATAAAAACAAGATATATGATTTTTTTTAACAAACAAGTCTCCTGAATGATAAACTGATTTTTTGAATAATTCCTTTATATATTCACTTTGTGTCACTGCAAAATTTTTGATTCACATTCAAAATGAAGGGTTTATTTTACAAATTATTTCATTGAACCACCATACACCTCTCTTAAAATCAAATTAAACCATAATAAAATGTAAAGGGTACACAAAGGGAACGCAAGAGGGAGGGGGTCTGAGTGAGTGAGGGAAGGAAGATACTGATTGTGGTTGTCATCTGTACACCACATAGTAGTTACAGGATTCTGTGCATCTGTCAAAATTTAAAAAACAATGCCCTCAAAAAAATAACTTTTGCTTTAGATAAATTTGAAAACAAATTTTTAAAAGTGACAAACAAAATTATCACAAGATAAACAGTCCTTAACCTCACAGAAAAGTTGTGAGTACTCAGTGAGATGATGAAGGTAATGTGCTCATAGTAAGCACTCAGTAAGTTTTTTAATTATTATAGTATTTAGCACACAATTCACATTCAAATTATATCAATACATTTATCGAGCATCAATGATGTCCTGACACAGCGCTGGCTTCCACAGTAAATATAAGACATTTAGTGTCTATACTCTCAAGAGTCTCAAGAATGTAACTTATGTTCTGATTATAAATCTAAAAATTAAGGTTGAAATTCAATTATAAAATTATTTAGGAGCAAAGTCAACACTAAATTATCAATAATAAAAATGACCTAGGCCAGACAATCCAAGATCATTTCCATGTGAGGTGGTTTTTAAGTGTACTGGAGTGATGGGTGACTTGCTTGCCTCTTTTTTTAACCTCAGAGACAGATTTACCTAACCTTGGAGGCTTCGTGTAGTGTTACCGTGGTTTTGTATTCCCCATGCATGCATCAGTAGATGACAGCAGGAAGGGACCAGGAGCGTGCTGGATGGTAGGAGAAAGCAATCCTAGAATTAAACACTCCACAGTGCATAATCCACACTGAGAAACACAGACTTTATTAGCATCTTTGAATATTCAGAGTACTCAACATTTACATAATAAGAGAATCAGAATGATAAAGATTTCCTGGTTTAAAACTCTCCTGGAAAAAAAGACAGCTTAGAAATCAACAAATGTATACATCTCATTACGAGGGAGCTTAATTCTGGCACCCCACCATGCCAGAGACAAGCCCTGGGACATCGTAACTGAACATTAACAATGCACTGACTTCCACAGCCGAAGATAGACAACACTCAAGACATCACTTAGCAATTTTATTCATTAAAATCTGTTATCCTTCTTATCAATGATTTTCAAGTGGCAGGTCTTAAAATACATTAAATGGGTCCCACCTGGCATTTTTTTTAAACGAAATAGACTAGACATGGAGTAGGTACACTAAGGTAGACGAGGGTATCAAAATGAATGGAGAGATTAATGTGAACAGGATACAGCGGAAGGGTCTGGATTGACAGATGAGGGAAATACAAAAGCATACTGAAAGAAAAAACCAAGGCACACTTAATGAAGTAATTTATTGTGCATAAATGGTCACATATGTGATGATCAAAATATTTTTTGAAAAACATCCCTTAAATCTTAACTCCTTAATCTTAAATAGCTATGGCATAATAATTTCTTCTCTAAAATCTCTTTAAAAGCTTGTTTTCAAACTTTTCTCAAGGACAAGAATCCAATGGTTATTCCCAAGAAAGGGAATTACCTATCCAGAAGAGGGCAAAATTAAAAACACAAGGCTGTTTTCTAAATTTGTACTAAGTCGCCAGATCCGTAAAATACATCCCCAAAGTCAGCACTGTGGCCTAACATCTATCTCACTGTGCGACTTTACCCTAACAGATAGCACCACTGCACTGCCACGGTCAGCCTCACTCACGGCACAGGTCTGAAACAGCGGCTCTTTTCTGCTCCAAGTTGTGTGCTAACAGACTAAGCTTATACACTGAAAATGGCAATAAAGGGTTGGCCCGTGTCTGTTTGCTTCCAAATCTTATCTGCATTAGTGACTGCTCTCCAAAAGACAAACTGTACTAGAGAAGCATCTCCAGATCACTGTTGCAGTTGGGTCCAGGCAGAAACTTGGGACACACACACACACACACACACACACACACACACAGAAACCTATATATTCAGTACAATACCGTCAGGATCTAGCAAATCACAACCACATGAACTCCTGAAGAACACAAATTCCATTCCTAAATTCCCTGGTACATGGAGTTCGCATAATTTTTTTTAAGATTTTATTTTTTTATTTATTTAGAGAGAGGAAAAGGGAAGGAGAAAGAGAGGGAGAGAAACATCAATGTGTGGTTGCCCCTCAAGTGTCCTCCAATGGGGACTTGGCCCGCAACCCAGGCATGTGCCCTGACTGGGAATCGAACCAGTGACTCTTTGGTTCGCAGGTCCATGCTCCATCCACTGAGCTACACCAGCCAGGGTGGAGTTCCCATAATTTTAAAATAAAAGAACACCATTATTTGGGCCACCAAAAATTCTTTTAACAAAAAGCAAAAGTCCATTAAAGCATAATTGGTAGTAATTAAATAAAAGAAATTAACAGGTTACTTTGCAAAGTGACAATCTAAAAAAAAAAAACAAAAAGGTGTGTTGGAAAACAATTGAAATGTGAGAAAACAAAACAGCTGGTAGATACCTAGAAAACAGTTTAAAAATCATTCAGCATATAGGGCACAGAAGACACAAACATAAACTTCAAAGTCCCAGCTATCTACACAAAAACGAACAGTGAACGAAAGGTTTCTACAAAGCCTGTTGGATTTACACGCAGCATCCATTTCACCTTAGTTTTTCAGGCCTTTAGTGGCAGGCTTTGTATCATTTCTTTTTCTGTAATTACAAAGAGAACACACTCATTATAGAAGTTTCAAACAATATGCAAATATAACTTACGTAAAAGTCCTTCATAATCCCACTCTCCAGAGATAACCACTGTTAATAGCTTTACATCTATTCTTCAAATTCAAATATATACCAATTATAGTATGCGCTACAGACAAATTATACATAAAATACAAGTTTTTTTGAAAAAAAAATGAAATCATTCCACATACACAATATTCTGCAAGTTTTCTTTTTCAACCTGTTGATATTTATCTTTAAAATCTTTTCCTGTACCTAGACATAGATATTACTCTTTTTAATGACTACAAAGTATTCTATTACATGAACAGACTACAATGTATTTAACAGTCTTTTACTGATGGACGTTTGAGTGGTTTCCAATTTTTTGTTATTAAAAACAACACAGCAGGTACATCCTTGTGTATATGCATATTTACATACATCCTTGTGTGTGAATACACCTATATATTTAAATTATTTCTGTAAGCTGAATTCCTTGAAGTAGGTTTTTGTTGGGGGGGGCCACAGAATATGCTAAACTTTTATTTTTAATTATCCACTTAACTTTATTTCATACTACCAAATTCATCAAGGTAGCAATTGCTTTAATTGCTTAATTATTTTGACTTTCATCTTTAATACGTTGAGAATAATTGATTCTATGCAAAACTGCATAGGAATCAAAAGGTATGTTTTAACACATTCCTGATCACTTATTAAAAAATCTGCTTTGTCTCTATTCCACATAAGAATATTCCAGCTTTAAGAAATTTTATGTATGCCAAAGATCATTCAAATACTCTTAAATCCCACATTAGACTTGGAAGTTCTTCTTTAACTCAAATAGATTCACTGTAATCACAGTTTCCTGTTTGTCTTCCCCAAAAAGAGAAAAAAAACACAAGGATCCCCATCAGACATACAGCTTCAAAATCCAACCCCCTAAGAAATCCTACAAAATTGTCACTCCTAAATAAGGGCATAAGAAACTCAAATACAGAAAGTCATGACATTTAGAGTCTGATTTCCAGTAAATCACCCAGGCAGGACACATTTCATAGCAAACAAGATACTTGCTGAAAAATATAGTTACCAGGGCAACCATACCTGACCTTCTATGCTTTATTTATCAATCATATTGTTGAATTATTCTCATTCTTGGAAACAAAAGAGAAAGATGTGTTATAAACAATGACAATTAATTAAGGGTCCCCTGTTCCTGCCAAATCTATGTTTATTCAACAGACATGCTATTATCTCTGTCTTAGTTTTTGTCTAGGCAAAGGACATAAATGGCAGATCCCAAAGAGGCATGCACACATTACTGATGTTAAACTTGATATTCTTGATGAAGAGAGTATCATATGAGAGTCGATTCTCAACAGATACTCAGAGAGACATGGGAATTCTGTTGCTACTACATCAGCACAATGCCTAGCACCTAGTAGGAACTTACTCGCAGAATGTGGAATAAATAAAACTTAGAATAGGCAACCACTGAGTGAGAGAAGATATCGGCAAACAACAAGTTTGACAAGGGGTTAATATCCAAAAAATATAAAGAAGTCATACATCTCAACACCAAACAAACGATCCAATTAACAAATGGGCAAAAGACCTGAACAGACACCTCTCCCAAGAAGACATACAAATGGCCAACAAATACCACATTTTGCTGTGTATAATGGGTACCCACGTTTTTGGCCCAAACTTTCAGGAAAAAAAATTTTTTCGTTTTAACTTTTTAACTCAGTTTTCTATTTATTTATACTTAGAAACAAAACCGATTATTGTATTCCAGAGTATTATTTTGCATATAGATATCGTTATTGCTTTCTAGAGTTCACTTTTAATGCATAAGCATAAATAAAAGAATTTAAAAATATATAGATACGGAATTAGTACTACCTATGAATAATGCACACTCTTATTTTTCAGTGAAAAATTTAGGCAAAAAAAGTGTGCATTATACACAGCAAAATACAGTATAAGAAAAGATACCTAACCTCATTAGTCATTAGGAAAACACAAATCAAAACTACAATGAGATACCACCTCATAACAGTTAGAATGGCCATCATCAACAAGACAGGTAATAACAAGTGTTGCAGAGGCTGTGGAGAAAAAGGAACCATCATTCACTGTAGGTGGGAATGTAAACTGGCACAGCCACTGTGGGAAACAGTGTGGAGGTTCCTCAGAAAATGAAGGGGAGAGTTACCATATTACTCAGTAACCTCTCTTCTGGGTATCTACCTGAAAAACTCAAAAACGTTTATTCGCAAAAATATATGCACCTCTATGTTTACTGCAACATTATTCACGGTAGCCAAGAGATGAAAAGAAACATAAAAGTGTCCTTCCACAGATGATTAGAGAGACGATGTGGTACGTATACACAATGGAGTACTACTCAGCCATAAGAAAAGGTGAAGCACTGCCATTTGAGACAACGTGGATGGATCTTGAGAACATGATGCTAAATTAAATAAGTCAGAGAGAAAAAGTCAAGAACCATATAATTTCATTCATACGTGGGATATAAAACCGAAAGCAACAGAGGAACAAACTAAAACAAAAATTCACAGACACAGACACAGAGGGAAGGAGGGTAGGGTTGTAGAAAGTAAATGGGTTAAATATATGGTGACAGAAGATTTGACTTTGGGTGGTGGGCAAACAATGCAATAAACGGATAACGTATCACAGAACTGCACACTTGATAATTATATAATTTCATTAACTAATGTCATCCCAATAAATTTAATTAAAATCATTTTTAAGGAACTTAGAATATATGCATGAATGAATAAATCCACCTATCTTTAAAATTAGATAGCTTATAAGATTAGAAATTCCAAACATTTTACCACTTAAGATGTACTTTTTTTACAAGTCCCAAGTAATATTCTCATCTAATCAAAAGTCATCTCCGTTTAGGAATAGATAAGCCTACTAATTTTTATCATCCTAGAATACAGCTGTACCTGCTTGACCCTGGCACAGAGTGAGAAAACAAGATGGAGAAGAAAATGGTACAGGATTTCCAGTGTCCAAACTAGGGTATTAAGACTATTTATAATGAATGGGATTCATCCATAATCCTTATCAAGGAGGTAGCAAAGGTACAGAAAGAGAGCCCTGGGGCTCAGTCTGGCTTTGGGTTTACATGAATAAATCACTACACTTTTTGGAACCCGTTTCCTTGCTTATGAGATGAGAGGGTTAGTGTGTATTATCCCTGAGGTCCTTTCAGCTCTAAATGTCCACGATATACTAACATGCCTTCACTCTGAAAGGGAAGAGGGTATCAAGGACACCTCAGTAGTACCATATCTACCTGGGAAAGAGGAGCATTCAGTCAACTCCCCAAGGAGGCCAATCTTCAACAGCCAAGGGGACTGTGGTCACTACCACGTGGTTTCCGACCTCAGCTGGATGCCCTCAATAATTTTCTCAGTTCCCGCAGGGGGGGCTGAAATACCCTGGATTCTCCCCCTCCTGCTTCCAAACCTCTCACAGTTCCATGGGCAGGCAGCAGGTACCACATGGGCTCCAGCTTTCCCAAGGAAGCCCTCCCTCCCACATACAGTCTAACTTACATCCAACCCTTGTTCTCAAAGACTTTCCCCTTAACTCCATCACAGGGGGAAAAAATGGTCTCTCCTCCTCTCCAAGCAAATGCTTCCTCATGAGCCTCATGGCCCTTGCTCCACCAACGACCAACTCTCCCTTCCTCATCTTCAACCGTCCTCTGCACTACCTCTAATTTCTTTATATATAGGAACATTCTCAAGTCTCCCTAATGTAAAATATACATAACATTTCCCTCAGTTCTACATCTCCTTATGTCCTCTTCCTTCACTCTTGTCTTACCTTTACCAACCAAGCCTCTTAAAACTTTTGTGCACTCCTCATTTGCTCCACTCACTCCATTTGGTTTCCACACTCACCCAGCCCAGAAATTCTTAGGCAGATTGTCCCTTACAAATGCCTAAATGCTATGTCCACCAATGGCCTCCTTTACCTTATCTGACCTCCTGTAGCATTTGACCGTGTTTCTCCCTTCCTTTCTTAGAATGCTCTTCTTCTTGGATCCCAAAACAAAAAACATTTCTTCATGTTGCTCCAAATCTCTGACAGTTCCTTCTTCATTCCTTTCATTGGTTTGTCTCCTACCTCTCTGTAATTGATGCTCCCTGGAGTTCCGTCCGAAGCTCCCCTTCTCGACCTACCCAGTATACACATTCCTAGGAGACAGGAGATCTCAACAATGACCATGGTTCCAACTAAGTGCTGTAGAGTGCTGCTAGATATCTCCACCTGAATGCGCCACAGCATCTTCTAAGACTTAATCCCCAACACTGTCCATCTTCTAAACTCCCTATCTTGGTTAGTAAACCTACCAGCCACCTAGGTGGCTAAGCCGGATCTTGATCATTAACCTAAACTCCTTTCCTCACTCTCACCCAGTCATTCTACCCTCAAACATATCTTGAAACCAACTTCCTCCTAAAATGTAGAGCAAGCACTTTTTTTAAATTTAATTTTATTTTTAGACAGAGGGGAAGGGAGGGAGAAAGGCAGAGAAACATCAGTAAGTGGTTGCTTCTAGCGCGCCCCCTACTGGAGACCCAGCCCACAACCCAGACATGTGCCCTGATTGGGAATCGGACCAGCAATCCTTTGGTTCGCAGGCCGGCGCTCAATCCACTGAGCCCCATCAGCCAGGGCCAGACCAAGTACTTTAAATCTCAGCTCGTCTTCCATAGCTCCTCCCTAACTGTTTGTACTCCTTGCTGTAGTCTCTAATTCTCCCGATCCACTCCACACACAGCCAGTCTGATTCTCTCCACTCCCTACTGACATGCACCATGGGATAAAGCCCAAATTCTTCATTATTACCAAGTATGTGCTTCATGATCTAACCCCCATGTACCTTCCTTTTCCAGCTTCACCTTTGGTTGCTCCCACAAAGGCTCCCCCCCTCAGCCATACCAAACTGGGAACTATTCTGGGAAATATTTGTAGTACCCAGAATACCCTTTGGTTTTTATTATTCCTTACCTATCTACATATTATCTCTCTACCTGAAAAAACTCCTAATACCATTTGTATAGCTACCTCCAAACTATCTCTCAAGACCCAACTCAAAGGACACCCTGAAAGTATTTCCTGACTCAGAGTCTCCATGCTGAGTTAGTACTCCACTTCTATGCTTCTGCTGTACGCCTATACTGTGTGAATTATGGTTCTTAGTCCATAGCATTGTTGTATTTTTTTTACTATCTCCCACACAAAAATCTAAAATATAAGTCTGTGGAGGGAAGAGGCCCTATACAACTCATCTTTGTAAATCTAGCATTTAATACAGTGCCTAACACACAGTAGGTGATACATATTATACCCACAAACGTAGAGAGATGCATATAGTATTTACTCAAAAGGTATTAGAGGGCTGAGGAAAAAATTTATAGTCACATTAACTTTAACTCCTAGAAAAACACCACACCCTGAAATTTCTCTGTATTCACTATAGCCTTCTTGAATTGAGTCATGGTGCAGCTTCAAAATTTGTCACTGGAAATTGAGGCAGAAGACCTATGACCTTATTTCTCTTATAAAATTGTCAATTTCATTTGAGAAGTATTTGCTGTGCACTAGACATCACAGGCTCCCTTCAAGAGTTAGTTCCTTCAATGAGCTTATAGTCTCATAGAATCTGTACAATATTCAAGAAAAGGTTTATTGTAAGGTTTTCATGTATTTATGTATATGCTTACATATACATATATTATGCATACTGTGTATATATATATTCATGTACATGCATTTGTACACATTTGTACATACATATGTACATACATTTATGAATACACATACATATATGTGCATCTCTGTGCATCAATATGGTGTAAAATGTAATAAAACAAATGGGACCACACATAAAAATTTTGTTATCAAATATTAATTTCTTATGTTGAGTTTTGAAAGTTAACATGTGTTTTTCTGCTTCCTCTCAGTTTTGTTATTAAACTTCAAATTACTGTCATTGGGGAAGCCATGAACATGCAATAATTATTTCATATTTTTCTTTCTCGTTCTCCATCATCTTTAAATCCATAATATCTTAATTCAACTGACGTCAGTAAATCCATTCTGTCGCAAATTTTCTCTAAAACTCTTAAAACTACTTGAATGAGGTGTTGAGCAGCTGTCAGTTATGGATTTGAAAATAAAAAAGAGCCTGAAAATTGTACGTTCAGTATAAAAAGATTAGGTGAAGCAATTCAGAATGTTTAAGAACTTTAAATCAAGTTAAAAGCAGTTACTACGGCCAGACCTCATGAAGCGCCGCTTAAGAGCCGCATTAACCTGGCAGTCAAAACTATTTAAAATGAATAATGTTTTCTCACATTTCACTCACTTGCAGTGTCACACACACACTCACAAAAGATAACAGTGTGAACTGGCATACGGCAGCACAGTCGTGCAACAGTAACCTCCAAGATTTAACTTTCTAAGGACACAGCTAGAGCTATTAATCCGTGTGCTAGATGAGCTATACCCCTCTAAGGCCAAAAGGGGTAATTCTTCAAATGAAGAAAGGACAATTAAGATATTCAAGAAGCTTTTAGACATGAAAAGCGAGAGAAAAGTAAAGAGAAACGCACAATTTGGGTGCTCACAATAGCCGAGTCCAAGATTCAATACAAACCTATTAAACTTGGAATGAATGTCGATAGCCCAACTCAACCCTTCTTTCAGCCTCCTTTCACCACTGAACGCTACTGATGAGCATGACAATTTGGCGACTTAATTTTTAGTCCAGACCTCTGCCACCCAATATGGTAGCAACGAGCCCTGTGTGGGCAGTTAAATTTCAACTAATGACAAATCAGTAAAATTTAAAATTCAGCTTCTCAACTGCCACTAGACCCACTTCAAGTGCTCAACACTCACATTCAGCTACAGGCTACTGTACTGGACATCACAGATGTAGGATCATTCCACCATCACAGAAAGTTCTATTGAACAACACTGGAGAGGCACAACTGGAGAAAAAGATGCTAGGGATGCTAGACTAGCCAGCTCAAGTTTCAGAGCTCCCCTGCTAAATTGAGCTACTTTCTGATCATACAGCCTATAGGAGAAGACCAGTCATCTCCTAAAGATAACGTGGAAAAATTCCACCAGGATGTATCTTTCCCATGGATGAGTTAAGGCAACGCAGACAACAACTCAGCAGGGTACCATGTTAGGCCTGAGCTACACTCTTAGTACTCAACTGTAAATCAAAATGCTCCCACACACCAATTTAATTCGTGACGCCTGCTGGCTAATATCCACTGAGGAACCATGCATGCACAGTCTTTCTGGACTTTGCACAGTATGCTGAAAACCAGGATGCAGACATTAATCTACTTAAAGAATAAGAGTTGCCAGTAAGTTGACCTAGATTCCTCCTGCCATCCTGAAAGTACACCCTGTGCTACATTAGGGTTTGTTTTTGTTCTCTGGTGGAAGTTGTTAAAAAAGTACACTTCCAGAAAAAAAAAAGCTTCCATCCGTCCACCCTCCATGCTCCAGCCTGCCAAAGCTGCCACTCATTACATAAAATACAGGGACAGTTGTTGTGAGGTTCATTAATTTGTTCTTTACTCAATATCAGAACCTCAATGATTTTAAAAAACATTTTAAGAAACACAGACAGGCTGAACAGGTCCTCCACAGTTCCCCACGCCATAGGAAAGGCACAACGTGGCACACTGGTCTACTGCAATGAAAACCGGAGTCACTGTCCTGTGGTATATTCCAGTCCAAAGATCTGGAATCTGGCTCCAGTGCTGCCGCATCCTGGTTGTGTGACTGTTACCTAAGCCTAATGTCCTTCTCAATACTACCTCCTCCCTAGAATTCACTCACTTCCAAGAGGACCCTCCCCATCCCCGACTCTCCAGCATCTTCCATCCCACACGAACCCTGCCATCTACTCCCACCTTCTCCTGTGGCAGCCTCTCTCTCCAGTGCTCTGAACAGTCCCTCCTGGTGTTTGTCACACAGTTCTTTATCTTGTCCCCTGAAAACACACCTTCTTTAAGTTTCTACCTCTATGCACCATCTCTTCAGGATCTCACATACACTCATCTCCAGCACCTAATAGAATGTCTGACATATTGGGCATTTCAACACATTTATATCAAATGAATAACTGAGTCCATGCGTAACATAGAACTTCAGCTGTGAACTCTTTACCGATGGCTTTCAAATCTCATTTCTAGCTCTACTCCCAACTTCTCTCCTAAACTCCAGCACCACATTCAAACTAGCTTCTAAACATTCCCAGTGTGCCTTTAATGGCTGTTCAAGTTTAACATATCCAAAACCAAGCCCATTGTCTTCCCTTATTAAATCCACGATATACTTTTATTTCCATTCACTGGAATAGCCATTCTCCTAAGCCACTCAAGTTCAAAACCAAAGTACACCTTCATTTCCAGTCCTTTTTTCTCAATCCCCCTTCTCCAGTCAGCCACCAAACCCAATCATTTCTACCTCCATTCTTCCTTAACTGCCCTAAGTACTTGAATTATCACACCCCTAACCAATCTCTCATTTCTATCTGATCACAAACCGTTGCCAGATTCACATTCCTAAAGCACCATCTGATGCTAATTCACTGTTCAAAATCACTTCTATCGTTCCCCACGACTCCTAAATTAAATCTAAACTTGGTTTTTAAAGATTTTTCACAGTCTGGACCCAAGCTAGCTCTTGCTAATCTCCTCTCTCACTAGCCATTTCAGCTTTCCTTCTGCCTCGACCTGGAATGTCCTTGTTTTCCATTTTCTTGGTAGAAATCTTGTGCATCTTTTCAAGACCTTGTTTAAAGGAAAAACCTCCTAGACACTCCAACTCCATGTCAGCTCGCTCCTTTCTGTCTCTCTGATGGAAGGACAGAGATGGCAGTGATCTGAAACCCCAGCCTCATCCAGTTCTCCGCTGTGGCTGCAGTCGCATTTACTGCCTGTGGCTTTGGCGCCAGCCCTGATATGCTCTCAGTAAACTGTGTCATTCTCTCCAGCCTTGTTGTTTTGAACCTGAAATGACTCTATTTAGCCCCTTGGTTTTCAAACCTTTTTCAAAAGAGTTAAACACTTTTTTTCAAAGGGGCTGCTACGGAGACCCAATATATAAATGTAGATCTTCTCTTGTTCTTGTTTTTTAATCCTCACCAGAGGACATGGTTATTGATTTTCAGAGAGAGGGGGAAGGGATGGAGAGAGAGGAGAGAGACACATCCATGGGAGAGGAACATCAATCGGTTGCCTCTCACATGCACCCCCAACATGGGCAGGGGTATCACAACCCATGACCCTCACATCTACAGGAGGATGCTCCAGCCAACCGAGCCACACTGGCCAGGGCAGATCTTCTCTTGTTGAAATGGTAGAGCTTTGCAAACTAGCCCCAAATAAATGTTATAAAATGAATTTAACTCTTATCATCAGGTATTCCATTGTAAGTAGGTTATATATTCATCTTTTTTTGTAATTTTATCCTTTTCTTGCTCCTTGAGTTCATGAAAATTTCAAAATCTTCAAGGCGATGACTTTATCTTAGAAAAAAGTCCTAACACCTTGAAAACTATTCTATTAAGTGTAACTCTTTATGCACTCACTTTATGAAACAAGACTAAAGAGATGTAATCATAGATAAATTAATATAAAATGGGAGATATTTTTAGTTAAAAAGGGTGAAGAAAAGTTCTGTTGCTACTTAACTAAAATTCTAACTTTCTAGGCCTGATTCATGCTGCTGCATGAAAGAAATGTAATACTCGACGAATAACATTTTAAGAGGAAAGGGAAACTGAATGGGTGGTTATTTAAAGAATCATAAACTTGTTTTCACGCAAATGACCAGAATAATGAAATAAGCAATCCCGCCAACAAGACCTAGAAGCGATTGTTTTTAAATAGGATGCTTGAAACATTACCCACCTAGTTCTAGAAGAAATTGATTAACCTCTTCTCTTTCTTAGGGAATATCAATCATGCCCTCTACATTAACAAACTGACAAAACTTACGTTTCAACGATATAATTTTTCTTGAATACCACTATCAAATCATTTACTGACAGTAGGCTACACTGATAAAGATATATTTGCCAAGACTTTTTTAGAAAGACTTTACTGCCTCTAACTTGAAGGACTTCTTAAGAAGACAACGCCCCTAAAAGAAATATCTACCAACAACGGGAAAATAGTACATGGAAGATATGTGACTCTACTCAGAACTTCAACTAATACAATAATTCACACACAGTGCCTAAGAAGTGCAAGCTGTGTGACCTAAGACAATACAGAGCCATGCGGCTACAAGGAAGCTTTCATCCAATGCTACGATTCCCCATAATTCAAAGCATTTCAGGGCACCAAACACAGTCCAGGCTGGATGCATGCCTTAGGCAGGGAAAAGAGAACTTTAAATAGATGGATGGGAAAATGAAGGGGACACTTTAGAAATAAGCCACAAAAAACAAGTTATGATAGGTTCCCCCCCCCCTCTGAGTACTATCAGGAAGTGAGAGTTATTGAGCAGACATCACTTAGGAGAGTGAGAAAAAGGCTGGCCACCCCCTCCACTCAAAAAAAAAAACACCTTTACGAGGTCACAGCTATATCAGTGTCACTGATGCATTTTTAAAATATTACAGCAATAAACTCTGGTTAGAGTGCGTTCCACCTCTCTATGCACAGGAAAGAAGAAACTCCAAACTTCTCCTAAATTCAGAGGTAATATTAACAAACTCTCTCCCTCTGCTTGCATATAAAATTTCTCCCATCTTTCACGTAAGACCAACAGGAAGTATTTCTGTTTAAAATTAGATTGGTGGTAAGCAATTAACTTTAAAAGCTTAATTTTGTCTCAGTTTTACTTGGCACCAACTAATCACACAAACAGTGGAAGTGTCTCCACAAAACAGACTGTCTTACCCATCTCATTTTTTTAAAAGACAGCAACAAGCCATTTCTCATGTAGGATCCAACTACTGTGATCTGTTTTTTTGATCTGGTAGCCACTGACTCTACATATATCTTTATTACCATACGGGAAAACGGTTACCCTATGTTCACCATGCCTCTCCTGAGAACATACCTCACTTTTAAGAAAAGATTCTCGTGAAAATTCAGATGGAGAGGAACAGATGGCCTCAGAGATAAGTTTCTGGGTTTGTTGCTGCACCTCTAAAGTGCCAATATGGCCTTAGCAATGACTCAAAGTCCAGCCATTCCCAGGCTGTAGAGTGATTAAGGAAATGGAAAGAGGTTTTCTTACCTGGGCTGGTGGTCTAAAATCTCTCCAGTGACTGCCCACCAACCAAGTGTGAACACACACACTAGAAGTCCTTTAGGCTATTAAAAACTTGGGCATGTTGATAGCCCTTCATGTGCAATGGAAAATAAACAACTTCCACTAAGAATTATAGTTCTAAAAGTTGAGAGAGACAACCACTACATTAAATTCACAAACACAAAAGCCCAGTACGAATTCTACACCCCAACTTCCAGGATCCATAACAAATGAAAAAGGAGAGCCCTCACACATACGGAAAGTCAGGCTGTGTGACAGGAAAACGGTGAGCGAATAGACAATGTTGAGTGATTCATTTCTACACTGGTCTTTAAGACTGAATTACTATCGTTATGTTCTCTGCTCATATTTATGCTGAAAAGGCTAGAAATGATTTAATGGTGATGAATACCTAATTTCCATTTCATTCATTGCTTCAACAAATGTTTATTGAGCACATACTATGTAGGGCATTGTGCTCTGTGCTGTTAAGGAAACAAAGAGAATAACTGTCCCTCCTATAGAACGCTATCCATCCTGAAGACTAGTACAAATGTCATGGAATGGCTAGAGAAATTGCAATGAAAGCTGAAAGGAAAACATTACATTCAGGCTGGCAATCAGACAGGAGTGGGAAAAGAAACACCAGACCTGGGTCTTTATGTATGTATGGCCTTTAAACATGCTGGCATGGAAGACCCGAGGGTGGGACATTTCTGTTGGTGAAAACAAGGTGGACAAATATGCAATGCACAGGTACACAGATGGGATTTGGGACAATTCAGAGAAGGATGCTTGACAGGAAGGAAGAAGGTAAGTCGGGAAGAGCCCTAGGGAAGTACACAAGAGAGGAACAAACAAAAGGCACCTACCAACCTGAAAAATCACGGAAGTTTCTTTGCAAAATCATTGCTTGAGCTGGATCCCCAAAGACATGTAGAAGTCAGCCATATAGATGAGAGCATTTCAGGAGGAGGTGGTAACATATAAAAGCAGAGAGGCCTGTGAGAGCATGGCTACGCAGCACGTTTTCTTTGGTAAAGAACCCAGTGCGCAGCACCTAAAGCGAGTCCCAAAGTGGGTACAGATGGCCAGAGATGAGCTTGAGAGGAAGACAAGTCAGGTGAGGAAGGGCAGCACAGCCCATGTTGAAAGAGCGCAAGCTCCATCTTTCAGGTACCGAGGAAACATGTATTTTAAGCAAGAAAGTGACAATCTAATGAGTATTTGAGAAAGAGCTGTCTAGAAGCAGTATTAAGGATGCATTACAAGGGATGAGACCAGAGTTAAACAGACCAATTAAGGAGCTTTGATATCAATTTAAATCTTTCATCATCTGCAAAATGAGAATGAGGGTAAACCAAAGCGGTGGTGGTGAAGCAGACAGGAGAGACTACAAGAGAGTGACAGGGACTTAAATAGAGGGGTAAAGGGTGCCACAGGAGGAAAGACTCTGAAACGTCTCCTAGATACATTTAGCTCATTGGGTCAGTGGTGGTACCCTTCTCCTCAGTAATAAATACAAGATAGAGGCAGGTTTGGGGAGAAACGATGTTCAGTTCAGTTTTAGACATCTTGAATTTTAGGGAAATACAGTTAAGTGTTTCAGACTATGGGTTTTGAAAATAGCCCTGGTTATTATTTGTGCCTCTTGGACAAGGGACTTACTTATCACACTTTCAACTTCCTCGTCAGTCACATGGAGCAACAGGGGTTAACTACTCACAGGGCCACCGTGGGAACTAAGTAAGATCATGAATGGAGACACTAAATAAATGAGAGTTGCTGCTTTGTCAGTAACATTATTTGAGGGAACATCCAGATTAAAACGTCCGACAGACAGTTTCAGAACACAGTCCCAGGAACTGATGCAAAAGGCTGCAGACTGTCACCACCACTTTGCAAGGGGCAGGGAGAGCTGGGGCAGTGCATCTTGGGAAACAGATTCGCCAGTTTAGTGGATGAGGAGAAGGGGAGAGATGACCGACGAGAAACAAAATAAGGCATCATTATTAAACATCAGAGGCACACGCTGCATTATATGGAAAGGAGCAGTCCCTACTTTCATCTAAGTAATTTGGTGAATTAAATGAAAAAACTGATACAGAATTCTTCCAACTGGCCAAAGAGAACTATTACCTTGGAAGAATGAAATGGAAGAGATATGAAGATAGTTGTTTTTTTTTAAAAAAAAAGGCTTCTAAAGTGAAATAAAGCCGGATGGGGGCAATTCATCAAAACAAATGAGAACCCAGGATTCGTCAAATAAGGAAACAGAGTGTAAACATATCTTAAAACAGCTTATGGCATGCATGAAAAAATACTACCTATTATTTTTTCAAAAGGACAAATAGAAAGGATGTGAAAAAGGAATGAAATTGGCTACAACAGCCAGATGGATGGGAATGGGCCAAAACTAGGGGAAGGAAGTGAGACTTTTTTATATAGTTTTGATTTTTGAGCCTTGTTATTTGGGAACTTAGGAACACAGTACTCTGTCTACCCTCAGTGGGATCTTTTAAAGGCAAAAGAGTTTGAGCTTCACTTGGCAGATTTTTTTTGTCTGCAGTGGTCTCAGTGGATAAACCCCAAAACGATTCTGCATTGACAAGAACACATCGGTGTGGCTGGGAAACGAGGTCCTCACGGGGAGAAGAAAGATACAAATAAGCAAACCTTGGGGTGTTAGACTAGAATTGAAAGCAACAGTACAAACTCATGACTTAAATGAATAAATATAAAGAAAAATATATAAACTTATATAAAAATAAGTAATATGTATTTATACTATATATGTGTATATATATGCATATGTGTGCGCGCGCACACACACACAGGCATACCCTAGTTCTGTCCGCTGAAACAAGGACAAGTCAATAGCAATACGCACACCTCTTTGGTATTTAAACGCTAAAACAAACCAGGACACCTTGGAGAAATAGCTGATTCCAGGCCTGGGGCAGAGAAAATACAATGTGAGCTTAGATATCTTCTTGTGACATGAAACAAGGAAGTTCTTAAAAATTAACAGATATATATCAAAAGGATACTGAGCCAGACTAGAGAGGTTCCCACTGGCCAAAATTTCACCCTAATGAAATATAATCACATCGAATTTTTTTAATCTATGAGTTCTCTGTGATTTAAAAAAATAAAAGGCAAAGAGGAGGAAAGGCAAGTTCTTCTTTAAGCAAGATTACCTCTATCCAATACTGGAGAATGACAGAATTAAAAAAATCAGAATTTTGTAACTACCAAGTATAACAGTTGATTCAGACAAGATTTATCAGTGCTGCTAAAAATGCTAGGTGAAATGTTATTAGTGAACAGGGTCTTCAGTCTCAAAATTTCCTACAAATTACTTATCAATTAAAAAGAAGCAGAAATAGAAAAATCTGTAAATCTACCTAAACTAAGTAACTAAACTTACATCGTTAACCAAGGCATCAAACTTCTAACCCATCACCAATAACATGACAAACTGATATTAACGTCCCTTGTGACGTGATTCTTTAAGAAGGTGGCAATGCGAGCTATGCAGTGTTCTTGCCTACAATCGTAATCTGAATCGAACTACGAGGAAACAATCAAGTGATCTGTAGAACTATGGGATGTTCTATAAAATAGCAGGTCTGAATCCATCGAAATGTCAGTGCCTCCAAAGAAAAGGTACCAAGTAGGGGAACAGTTCTAGATTAAGAAAGAGACATGAAAACCAAATCAAATATGTGATCTCTGACCAATTCCAGAGCAAGGAGGACGAGGAAACACACAGAACTTTACTGGGACAGCTAGGGAAATTTGAACGTGCACCAGATATCAGATATTAAATCAATGACAAGTTTCTTAAACGTAGTAATAGTACTGAGGTTGCACAGGTAAGTGTCCTTATTCTCAGGAGTTATAAGCTGAAGTGTCAACTATGCCTTCTTCAACTTGCTTCCATGTGGTTCAGGAAAAAAGGTATCATTGTCCACATTATTTAGAGAGCTAGATATAAAGCAGATCGGCGAAATGCTGCCAGTTGATGAATCTGGCAGGAGGGAAGGGGTGTACAAGCATTCATTGTACTTTCCTCTCAACCTTCCTATGGTTTTGAAATTTTTCAAAATAAAAGTTGAAAAAAAATAGAATATAAACTTCTGGAAGACAGAGATCAACCAACCCAACTATGAATGCACCTAACATTGGGCCTGGTATAAAAGCAGATACTCGATTCATTATTTTTTTAGTTTAATCTTTACTGTATTTTTTTCCATTACCATTTAGTCGCCTTACGCTCCCCTCCCCCCAGCAATCGCCACAGTCAACCATGTCCATTTGCACAGTCCCTCCACCCCAAAACCTTCCCTCCACTGCCAGCTGTCATCCTGCTCTCCATCAATGAGTCTGATACTCAATTTAAAAATCATTTTCAAATTCTTACTTTTCTACCAAGTGCCTTATGGATTAGCTACAGAAATACAAATTCTTTATTTAAGTACGGTGTATTAAATATAAGAGGTTAGGTAAAATAATATAGTCCTCTCTGTGTTAAAAGGCCAGAAATTTGAGATTATAATCACTGTCAACTTCTCCAAGGTACTAGGTGATTCCATTTACTTACCAAAAAAAATTCAACTCCAGGTTTTCTTCAGTTTCCCATTAGAGACAGTTGAGTACATCTTGAATTAACCCTATCAGCATGGTATTTACATTTCAGTTCTCCCAAACGTGTGAGGGATTTACAAATGTGATTAGTAGTTGCCAGAGACATAATCCCCACCACTAAGTAGTGGCTATTTTAATAAAAGCCATATATTTTTATATATATATATATATATATGCTCCTTTTCAAGTTATGTTCATATACATGATCTTATTTTATTTTTTAACACCCTGTAAGGTAGATTGCTTTTGCTGTTTCTAACTCATGAGTGAAGCACTAGATTTCATCATTCTGTAACCTGAGCTAGGTGTTCCCCTGGCCAACTTGGCCCAGAGATGGAGAGATTCGCTTCAGAAAAGGGAAATGAACAGCGACTAACATTCATGTGACTACTAACCAAAGTAAAAGAAAGGAAACAGAGGTCTCCTCACAACGATGGGTGCTTGTAAGATATGCACAAGGAAAAGTGAAGTTCAGTGTCATTTAAGCTAATCTCTGTTTGAACCTTTTAAGAGATAAAACCATTTGAGCAGTAATTTAGTACTCAATTAACTTGTTTTTTTTTTCCCTCCCTATCTTTGAAGTTTTCACTGTGTAAGTAAGGGTTTCTGCAAAAGAAATGAAGCAATGTGCCTTTCCTATTCAGAAGACAATCCAGCTGATGACTTGTGCGGAGGTCTGGGTGGCTTGGCTTACCACAGGCGTATTCAGCAAAACGCCAAATACATACCGCATTTTAACACACAGTCTTTTCCCCAAGACTATCCCAAAATACTCCATGATAATCAACTTTTCATATCACTGAATTATCATGCTATGTAACCTTCTACTAGCAAAAACTGAACTGTGCAAAGGAAGGACCCAGACAAAGAAAAAAAATAGTAAGCCATGAACTACCCTGGCAGGTATTATTACCAAATAAAGGCTTTGAAAAGATCCTTAAGATAACAAGTTTAGCAATTAGACTGAGAAACAAAGGTTTTCTTTTTTTTTTTAAGCCAGGGACAATTCACCTACGATGCTATCTACTAAAACACGATCTGCCATGATGTTAGAGACGGCTGTGCTTTTAGCTAGGCAGCACTGCTCCCAAAGGCCCAACTATTTAAAACACTGGCTTACAATAAAGGCCTGAGTTATAGCACACCTCCCTTCTGGCTCCCCACCTTCTTGGTAACTAAACATAGCAAACGTGCACTAACCACTTTCCTAAGGTGGTTCATATTTTGGATCATCGTCAGAGTGGCTGATATCATTCATGGCAACTCATCAGCTCCAGATGAGGCCCTCTGACTCTGACCCTTCTGAAGTCTTTCTACTCGTAAAAGACTTACCTTTTTGTCTGAGTCTTACTTGACAGCTTGTAATTTGCCCTTATTCAAACACATACCACCAGAAAGGCATAATACACTTTCAGCACTCTAAAGTTTAAAATCTCCAGGAAAGTAGTGACCAGAATAATATCTACACACCTTGGCTTACTGTAAAGAAATACACACACACACACACACACACACACACACCTGCAAAGCAGAAAAAGAAATGTTGGAGCCTATGTTGGAGTATATTTTAGATAAGTATGTGTTAGTTAAACTGAAAGATGCAAAGGGGAGATGTTTATTCTCAAGGTGGGCAAAGTAAATCAGTTGTCCTACACCTAGAACCCAAAACAGATAAGAAAGCAGTTTTATGCAAAGGCAACCACCTGAAGACTGATCAGTGGAACCACTTTCTTCCTCCGGTTCACTGGAGAATCATCAGTCTTCCAGTCCCATCAGAATTGGGCTAAAAAGTAATAAGAAATGAGGACCATTAGAGCTGGAGGAGACAGCAATCAATGAAGAACCCGCGTAAAGACAAAAGAGTGCGCAGCAAGAAGTAAGAATCTGAGACTAGGTCTCCTGAAAGGAAGGCGTCGCGATCCTGGGCAGAAGAGAATGAACTGCGGCAGGTAGACAGATTCTGACTAGCAGAGGCTGGGTCAGGAGAACCAGCTAAAGAAGCTTCTGCTAGTAAAACATGATTTGGCGAGGAAGGATGTTGAAGCTTCCAGAGAAATGTCGGGGAGAAACAATCAGCCCCTGTTATTTCAATCCAAGAGTGAAAGTTAAGGAGGGAAAAAAACACCCCGAATTCAGGGGCCTTACAGACCAAGGTGCCGATGGTGTCGTGTGCAATAATGTAGACTTTGAGAAAAGCTGACACTCATGACAGAAAAAGATGAACAGTTCCATCTCTGACATGTTGACTTTTAGGTCAATGCTAGCCAAGTGGAGATAGGGTACGGACAACGAGAGACGCGGGGCAGCTGAACCCTTTGTTTTCAGGCAGGTTCCTCCCTGCCTCCTCCAGGAACCTAATAACTTAATTCCAACTTGACACTGCAGTCCAGTGCCGGATGGCTGAAGAGGGATCAGAGCAGCCACTTTACCAAGGAAGACTGCCAAGGGCAAGATACTTATTCTAGGCATTTTTAAAAGTCCGTATCGCTGGAATATCAACTTCAAACACTGAGTAGCATTTAAATACATATCACAGCACTTTCATTTCAAGCCTACTTAACATTTCTGAAATATCTAGATCAAAATGTTCAGTCAAATGACTATATTCCAGTAAAACATCTACTAACAGAAAAAAATTTTCCCACCCCACAACTCTCTTAAGAGATTCAAGGCACCTGTCAGCCATAACAGATTTTCTCTCAACTTTACTGCCCAATTTCTCTTTTAAGTGGTAATAAAGGCCACACGTCACTTTTGCTGCGCACATGTGTATAAATACCTCCATCTCCTTTTCTTCTAACCTTAGTTCAAGGCCAACTGCACCAAAGCTTTGGAGAACCAGCACTGGAAGATCTTCAAAGAGAAACTGCCCATTAACCACAACAGCAGCTGCTGGCTAGAACCTGCGACTTCAATCTCTGAAAAAGAAACTGTGGCAACTTAAACAAGGAGGTGCCACTTATAATTACAAACATTCCAGTGGGCTCCTTCCTTCATTGATGGTTTCCAAACAAAGGCTGTTTATTCAGTTTTCGTGGTGCTCCCCAACCTTGACCGTGGGCATTCCTGTGTGCACATTCCTCTGTGCATTTCCTGTGCCTTGGCCTGCTCTCCAGAGGGGAGTAGGAGGCAGGTTTTACCTGGCCAGGGCCGCTCAGACCCCTCAAAACTAGCTCATGTGTAATTGCTTGTTTGGCTGGAAACCAAAAAACCAAATGCTTCAGGTTTGTGGCCCACATGAAATACATTTGAGAAAGAACCTCTTAACACACACACACACGTGTGAGCGCGCGCACACACACACACACACACACAAAGCCTCACATTTCACGAATCTTGGAAAATGGAACCAACGTATTTTCCAAAAAACCAAAGAAGTTCAGAAATTAACACTGAAGCATTCCAACATTTCTAGCTAAAATTAAAAATTCATATTTTAAATCAATGGGACAAATACTGAAACGTAAAAATAGCAACCTTTCTCTCCCTACCCCACGCCCCCATCCTACAAAAATAAGGCCCAAATACTCACAGCTTGTTGTATGGGTTTCCCACAGTGCGGAAGGCATTTTGTGGTCACTTCAGTTACAGAACACAGGCTGAAATTAGCACTGAGCCAGTTAGAAATGAGAAAAGGAATTTTTTCTTTTAGTCCTTATACTCAAAAAATGCATAGGCATTTATATACCAGGGAGGCATTTAAAGATAAATATATGAATGAGGTTATCTGTCTCAGCCATCCTACAGAGGTCCTCAGATGGAGAGTATTCATTATGAGAACAACTGGAAATGTAATCTCGCCGTGGGTGCTTTTCTTAGCACACCACAGTTGACGGATTAGCTACAATTACCGCATATTTACACAACCATATTTACACAACAATAAAACTCATCTTATCCCATCCAAACAAAACCTTGCTCAAAATAAACCAAACCTCGGGGAAAAGGTCTCCTCAGTACAGGCAGTAATCAAACTCTGCTTTCTCTGGTTTCTGCCTCAGCTTTATCCACCATAACAAGCCTTCTCTCTTTCTTCCTCAGGAAAGCAAGGGTAAGGCAAAAATTCTGTGCACCAGTCGGGGAGATATACATTCAACTAATGATACTGTGATTACGACATCGTTGGAAAAGGGGGACTGTATTTTACAGAGACTCGTTCTAAAGTAAATTACAGAAGAAATAATAGGATATCCAGAATTTGTTTGAGATAATCTGGGAAGAGAGGAAATGCACAGAGAATGGATTGAGCGGGGGTGGATAATTACTGAACTAGGTGATTTGCATACAGGGTTAATTACAGCATTCTTTCTGCTTTTGTATATATTTGAAAATTTTCACAATAAAATGGAAAAATAAAGAAAATATGATCAATGTAAAAAGTCAACTTGCAAAAATAAATTAATTTTTTCTTTAAAAAGGAACAAATTATACTCAGTTTTTCCCCTGCGTCAGAAAAAGGAACGAGTACCTGGTAAGAAAATCAAGATGTGCTCCTGTTCTTGACTTAAGGTCCTTCCCTTTTTTCCTTAGTTATGTGGGGAAAGTTCTATTGTTAATGTTAGCCCTTGAAAAGGCAAATCAAAAGCTTGAA
This sequence comes from Macrotus californicus, assembly GCA_007922815.1. NCBI lineage: Eukaryota > Metazoa > Chordata > Mammalia > Chiroptera > Phyllostomidae > Macrotus > Macrotus californicus. Next base: position 71,124 of record VMDR010000962.1, read on the forward strand.
AACCTAACACTGAAGATTCGGAAACCTAGTTTTCACGCACTTGACTTCTTACAGCAAACTAAATCCCGAGCTCTCCCCTATGAAGGTGCTTCGGATGGCGTTCTTGTGGCTGCCAAATAAAGTCCAGAGGTTTCAGAATCATTTGTCAACCCCAAAGACAACCTCACCAAGAACTGGTCCTTTCTTTCCAGAGGTCACTCCTCTGATCCATGGGTTTATTACTTAAAACAGCAATTAATCTTGTTGCCTTCAGAATGCAAACTATTCCTAGCCAAGATATTGTCTACCCATGATCCATATCCCTCACTGGGAATCCCTGCTGGGAGGTGAATGAGATGGTTCACTGGCTGGACATCAAGGGATCTGGACCTGCTCTCTGTCTAGGATGCACAGCTAACAGTCTCAGTTCAGTGGCAAGCAAGGTCCTTCCTTCCCCTTCTGGGCTTCAGCGGCCTCACTACAAAATAATGGGATTTCACCAGATGATTTCTAATAACGTCCTTCCCCTTTCAAAAATGCCATGATTGTTAGAATCTCGAATTCCTCAACAGGTAATATTAAGAAAAAAAAGCTTTGGTGCTAAAATGATACATTTTCTACAAAATATTTTTTAAATGTGTGTATGAATATTGTATTGAGTGAGTTCCTCTGTGTGCATATATGTATATATGTGTGTATATACATATTTGTATGAGTGTACGCACACATACATACAATAACTGATACCATTAGGTGCTTATTTGATACTAATTGCTTCCAACTCAAAGCAGCAAATTTTCAATTCTGCAACAGATGTCGCTATGTGATTTCTCCTTTTCGTGCTGGATTTTTCAGTTAAAAAAATGCCCAGCGTAATGGTCAGTACTATTCTTCCCAAGAAAAAGACAGAATCCTTTGGATTTATTTCTTATAAATTTTCTTCATATGCTGGCAAATTTCCTCAAATCATAGCATTCATTAGTTTGGCCCAATTTAAAAAGGTCACCCACCTACGAATGGGCCTTTTGTTAAACACACCCACAAAAAAAACAACAAATTTTTTTAATGTACCTTCTAAGTGGCTAATTAGGCATTAAAATGTTACATACAGAAACCCAGAGAATAAGACAGTTTATATTCACAGCAATATTATCCATATTTTAAAGCCTGAAAATCATTTGCAACACAGGCCAAAGGATAATAAGAATTCAGGTACATATGAGGTCAAAATGTAGCAAGTGTGGGCAAAAGTCACTAAAAAACTTCAAGAGCTCCATTAATGACAATGAAATTTTGGGTTTGGGTTTTCACAGTATGTCTTTGAATATAAATAGTCAGGCTAATATTATAATTGCAAGGCATCTTTCCAATCTGACATTTGCTATCAACCACTTCCTGAGACATGTCATAGATAGGTGACATCTCTTTCCCTTCAACCCATATATTCTCCAATGACCATCAGTCTCAACGAGTGGCTAGCGTTCTCTTCAGGTGAAATTCAGAACTGGGAGAAAGGATTTCAAAATCTTCCTTTTAGACCCAGGAACCTGTTACCTTCTGAGGTTTTAGAGGGTATGGAGCGAGAGGAACAGTCGGGGAGTCGATAAGCAACTCAGATAAGAGTATGAAGTCAGGAAGTGGGAGAGGATGGGAAAGTGTCCTGTCTGTTGGCTTCTTTCAGGTCCTACTCCCCTTTACCAGGAGGGTCACTGGAGAAAACTGGATGAAGCATGTACAACATCCATATGAATAAAGCTCTTTGTTCCAGAGAACTGCCTCCTCTTTTATTCCCCCCCTTTTTTCCGTATTTGTTCATTTCAAAAGATTGCTCAATGGGTCTCTTGTTCCTCCAAAATGTCCCCGGCAAATAATGCAAGCTTGTCTCGTCACACGAGTCACTAAATGAAGCCTTGTGCGTCTCCAGTGACACACTGCAAATATAAAGTGGCATTAATGAGGGATATTTTATCAAAGCTATCACAGACAAGTGCAAGTCCCTCCTGTGGCTATTCAACGTGATGCAAGGAAACGCAACAATAGCAGGGCAGCACTTTTGTAAAGTCCCTATCCCTGGCATTCAAGCCCCAACAGGCCACAACAAGCAAAACTAAGCCTCCGGGCTTCCCAGCACCGCCACAAACCCCCACCCATCAGACACCCTCCGTGAAGCTGAAAAAGGTAAGAGGTGGGTGAGCAACCACTGGTCCCCCGGATCGGAAACAACATCATGCATGCACCTAAAACATCACAGACATGATTTACCCTAGAGTGAGCTTAGAAAACCCCATTTTAGCTGCATTTCATTAACACCCATTCCATCCAAACACCACAGGAGAGCTGGGAGATTTTCTCCAGGGAATGGATGGATTCAGTTACAGGGGAAGACATAATCAGGACAAGGGCCCTAGATCACTATCCCAGCAAGGATATAAATGAAACAAACCTAATGAAGTTAGAAGGCAGCTCCAACAGGTTTCTCACCCTGGGAGTGGGAACTAGAGGCCTCTGAGAAAGCTTAAACTAAAAGGACTAATGAAGAAAAGTCACCGGTTCCCACCTGAAATCTACTCTGGTAGTCTAGGACCTAAGGGCAAGATCAAGACCCTTTTTCAAAATGATCACCCCCCCCCCAAAAAAAAAAAAAAACACCTCATAAAAAAAGATTTGAAGAAAATCATCTAACCCCCTCACTACACATCAAACCCAATTACTTTCTAATTTGAACACAATCTGATAACCAGAGTACAAACAGGGATATACACAAGAGCAAGAAGCTGCTTCCATGGTAACTGGCAACAGAATTTTCTTGTAGCTTTGACACGCACAGTTGAGTTCCAGACCGCTCCTTTCTAAGTCAGCACATATCCCTGGCTGGGAAGGCAACTTCTTTCTACCACGAGATAGTTACAAATATAGTACTGCTGCTACTACTCGGTGCCTTCAATGAGTAGGCTTGACAGAGGAGGAATAATCTAATCCTACTTTGCTGCCAAGCGGCATTGCACGGCTCCCATTTTTCAGTCGAAAGGCAATATCCCCGACCAGCGCTTTCCCCCTCCCCTTTTTTTGCAGCCAGTACAAGTCTATTGTTGCCTCTATTATGCGCCAGTTACCGAGCCTTTACTCAAGCTCACGTTTAACTGACACTGGCGCTTTTTACAATGCAGCAACACGAAGAATCTTTTTCAGGAACATTTTATTGAACCCATTCAGTCAGAGACATTACCCGAAATGAAGTTGTAACCACACCGGCATCGGCTGAGCCCAATTATCTCGCAACTCATAAATTAAGAATTCACAGAGGAAAAACACATAAACAACATCCAGAAAGACAGACCGTGGCATGGAAGAAAAAATCCTCAGCTCTGGAACTGAAGCAGCTGCCAGATCCCCACCACTGTACGTTCCCAATATGTTCCCCAAGCCGAGCTCCCTTTCAAGCCTGTTTTTGGGGAGGAAGCGACCAACCCGACATCCCCCAAAACCAAAGCTAGCACCCGCAGACATTCCTATTTCCTACAGCGTGTCTCCTGCGGTGTTTACGTAACTGTGTGTCCTCTAGCGTGTAAACAAAAGGCTCAGCCCCAGCAGAGAGGCGCCCCGGGAGCGGCAAGGTGGCTACCGCGCTGCGCCGGCACGGGCCCGGGGCTCTGCAGGTGGGGGCTGAGCTCTCGCTGTCCTCCGCCACTTGTTGCTCGTGGGTCCTGCAGCTCCGAAGCTGCAAGGAGGGGCTTTGCAGGCGCCGAGCCCTGCTGCATTCCCTCCAGCACCTCCCCACCACCCCACCCCCCGCGGCCTCGTGCCTCCCGGTCCTGGCTTCCCGCGCCAAGGCCGCAGCAGGAGGCCAGGGTCGCGGGGACACCGCGCGACCGCTGAGCTCGACGGTGGCGGGAACGAGAAGCTGGGTGCAGCACCGCCGGCCTCTCCGCTGGGAAAGAGCTCCGGCTCCCTTTTGTTAGCAAAAGCAAACACTGCCCTCTTCTTTCCCGACAGCGCCAACGCGCCCGGCAATCGGGCAGCCACACAGCGTGCTCCTGCCGAGTGCTCAGCGTCTTCAGGGAAAGCGCGGGGCGTGCAGAGACGCCCCTGGGCAAATTCCCAAGACAGCTCTGCACACAGGGAGCGCGTAGAGGCCCCAAGGTCCTATCTCGCCGCAAAGGCCGCGAACGCTCCCTCCACCACCCCGGTGTTGCCAAAAGAACGGGCAGACTGGAAATCCGGTGTCCCCACTCGCGGCAGAGGATGCAGTGAGGCAGGCCGACTGCAGGCTCTAGGCTCCTACCCGCAGAGGCGGCGACAGCAATCGCCCCCCGCGGGGCCGGGGTGAGTAACTTTCCCTGCCTGGAGCACAGCCAAGGAAACCCGCAGCCGGGCGGAGGGGGCTGAGGGGACGTGGTACGGCTGGAGCGAGTACTAGGGGCGCGCAGCTCGGGGAACCGGGAAGAAAGGCAGAGCGCGGGGAGAGAAGGAGCGATGAGACAAGTCTGGGGATGTCCTGTGGACCAGGGAGGGATCACGCTGGAGGCGGCTGTTAGTCAGCCATGGGGGGCGGGGGCAGGAGGGCCTCGGGGATGGAGACTTGGGGGGCCCACTGGAGAGGTGGCGATGAATGGAAAGCCCTGGGAGACGCGAGGACCTGCAAGTTACGGGGACAACAGCGAGTTTGGACAGTGTGCGGGGTGCCTACGATCCATCCCCCTTCCCCCCAATTCTCTAGCCCTCCCCGGGCCCCCATTCTCACTCCACTCCGCGCCAAGCCGGGGAGAGAAGGTGTGGGTGCAGCCATCCCTAAGGACTTAATGCACACCCAGCTGGACAAGGGAGGTGGGAATGACCGATCCCTTCAGCCCCTTCCATCTTAGCCCTGAGTTTCCTCTCCACACTCCCTCCGCTTCAGATTTAGGAAGTGGGGGACGGTTGTCATGGAAACGTTTCCACCACCACCCCTCCTTAGCTACAGCTATTGGGGTGCCTTAGGACCTTTAGGGGGCTGACCGGCCGGTGCCCACACCTACCTGTGGGGGCCAGTGCCGCGGCGGAGAGGAGTAACAGCAGAAGCCGGAGCCGGAGCCCGGAAGGCGCCACCGCCGCCGCCGCCGCCGCACACAGGGATCCGCTCGGCAGCACAGGACTCGCCATGTCGGGCACCTGCCTCAGACTGGCGGCGGTGGCTTCCTCTGGAGCCAGAGCTGAAAACTAATGAGATGCTAATAACATGCACGGGAGGCGGAGTCCAGATCAACCAATCACAGAGCTGAAAGCCCAACCCGGCTCTCCGAGGACTCCCTCCTCCCCCACCCCGCCCCCTGGCTCTGGTGCTCGGCGACGCGCCCGCGCCACCTAGGGGCGGGACCAAGGGGAGGGGCGTATGCAAATATGTTTATGTTAGAATTCTTTTTCGCTTGCTCGGGATCTAGGAAAGAGTGCCCTCCCAGGAGCGTGGTGAGTGGGGTCTCCGGCTCCAGGGAGCGGTTCTGGCTTCCGGTACACCTTTATTAAGAATGTTTGCTCCAGTCACTATATCAGACCAAGGACTGGAGAATCTCCCTCGGAGGTTCCCCTTCCCAGTACACCGAGTCCATCTGGTCTTGAAACCAGATGTTGCAAATTTCCGTCACTCACCTCGCGACGAAGGAATAGATCTTTGGGAAACGGGGGCTGTTCGGGAGTGGGGAGTGAGAATGCAGGTCCCCGGATTGACAAGACAATCTGGGAGAAGTAAGTGCATGCGTGCTTTGCACGTCCGGCGGAGCGGGAGAGCCCGCTTAACAACCTAGCGGTAGACTTGGGCATAGTTTGGGAAAAAGGAGCCTGAGTCGGGTGCTGGGATTTTCGAGTCCGTGTCTTTGTGATAGATTCTCAGGAAATGTACCTCGAGGAGGGTTGGCTCAGGCTCCCCAGCTTGCTGAAGGTCGCCTTCCCGCGTTTACTACATATACACGTATTTAATATATATGACCATATGTGATATTATATATTTGCGTTTACACACATTAAACAAAAAAAAATCTATTCTGTCAAAGCTTCTGGGTGGAGTGCGGAGGCGGGGTGGGAGGGCGCTCGTGTGAAGATAGGATTTGCCATCGTCCTCCTAAAGGGTTCAAACCTACTCCCCCCTTCTCTGTGCCCCCAGTCCCTCCTTAGGCCTGCGGGGACCAACAGGTGCTCTGAGCTTCCCTTGTCTGGGGGCGGGGTGGGGGCGGGGGTAGCCTCCAGGCTGAAGAGACTTGCTTCTTCTGACTTTCTCTCCCTCCTCGAAATTGCCTTTGGTTTCTTTTGAACCAAGCAGCTGGTTCTCTTGTTTGTCTGCTTTTTAATTACTTATTTTCTTCCTTTCTAGAAGATCATGTGCGCTCTGACCCTCTGTTGCTCAAGCATCAAATTGAAGGACGAGCCATATTAAGTGTAAAGTTTTATAATGATTTAAGTATTCATAGAATGCAGAACAATAAGATGTAGGAAATACAATTTGCATAATAAATATCAATATCACAACATCTAAAACAAGCCATGACAAATTATCTGTGGCTAAATGACCCAGAGTGTACCAGAGGTAAATTTCCGAGTCTGAGCTATACGCTAGTGAAGCTACACCAAATGATTGGGCCAGGCCCACTGTCCTCATCTCGCTAAAATAAAAATAAACAAACAAACAAATAAATAAATAAAATTACATATCAAAAAGGAAGTCAAGATCTTCCAACCTACCAAATGAGTTATACTTAAAAACAGCCTCCTATTACCCATTATACATAAACTAATTCCAAGACTGCCCTGTCTTCACAGCCCTGGATATTCTGCTCTGTAATTACAGCCTCGTACATGAACTGCGGGCAGGCCTTCAAAAGTGGGAAAAGCTCCAATAGGCAAATAGCACTACATAAGGCAGGAAACCAAGTGGTCACCTGTGTAATGTCCATTACCTGTGGTCACCAAGGTAATGTCCATTCTGCAACATCCTACTTATTCTTATCACATCTGAGAATAAACCTACCTGGATCAGACCAAATGTAGAGCGGAGTCCCAACAAAATCAGGGTAAACAGTCTGAAGCCATATAAATACTGAAAGTGAGGTGTAAACTATAAAGTAAGGTCCTCCTATGTGTCAGGAACTCTAGCATCTCAGCACAGAGCCTAGCACACAATAATATTTGTTATTATTAGTACTATCTTTGCATTTATTGAGTTCTTATTAAGTATTTTGCATGCATAATCTCATGTAATCCTTGGAACAATCCCCATGGTACATACTATTATTATCTCCCATCTTATAGTTTTTAAACATCGTTAGAATGATTAAGTCATTGTCCCAAGGTCAAAGTTTCTAAGATGTAAACAGAGCTTATGCAATTAGCCACTATGCTATACTGTGCCTCAATAAATATTTGTTAAGTGAATGAATACATTTCACATTATAATGCATGAATAATAACCATAGCTACATTTTTAACATAAGGTGAAAATATGCCAGCAGCTCAGAAACATTTTTTTTTAAAACAGGATTGCATTATATTCCTAAGAAAAAAGCGTTCCTCATGAAGCTGCATCTCCAAGAGCATCTAGTCAGGCTCCAGTCCTCCCACACTAGGAACACAGTATGGGGACATGGGAAGATGTGGTGTGTTTTCATATCCCTTCATTCTCTTGGCACATCAAATGAACACCTACTCAAATTTCCAGTTGGCAAAGAACAACATGGGACATTTTTGTAGGAAATGTTAGTGCTGTGTGACTTACCTCACCAAAGGAAAGCAAATAGCTTTAGAAATTTCCACCAAAAAATGTCACCTATGCCATAAGTTTAAGGAACTTGCAGATCCAAATTCCCAGGTCATGAGATGCGTTATCACTGTGTCTGCATGGAAAGAACCAGAGCTGAACGTTTAGGATTAAGCTGTTGCTATGCTATCCACTAGCCACTCTCCTCTCCCACCTCCAGCTCTTTCACACTGAAGATCTCGCCAAGTGGTTTAACATATGGAACATGTGAGGAACGTATCAAATTCCCACAGTCACTAAATGCAAGTTATGACTACTCTGGCTTTCTCAGAGTAAAGTTCGTCATTTTCTGCTTTTCAGACTAAAACTCCTGGCCAACTACAAGTTCCAAGATTTTTCCCCTTGCTACATGGATTTAACCAATTTTGAAAACCAGACGGTGTTTTTGCCATTTATAACTGATAATCAATTGTTTTATGAATTTAATTTTTCAAGAGAGAACTGAAATACTTATCAGAATTACAATCTGGGTGGTACTTGTATTAGAATAAAATTGCCAGAAGCACCTAGAGCTAGTGTTGTTTTTTTTTCCCTAAGAAAATTTTAAAGAGTGAGAGGAAGAGAGACCTTATATTGTTTGCCTTTGCTAACGCAGATAAGAAATATGGATAAACATTTATGAAAAATAAGCGTGGAAGGGAGATTCATGTTTTAGGGAATACATCAAAGACAATCAGTGAGAACTAGTAACATTTTGCTTTTCATAATGCTAATGACTTGAGTACCCATGTATAAAAAGCAATAAAGGCAAATTATTAGGGAAAAGAAAACAATATTTACAGTCAGCATTTGCCCTGTTACTGCATTACTTGAGTACCCATAGGAAAGTGACTTAATCAGTTTTGCCCCCTACCCCACCTCCAAATTCATATGTTGAAGCCCTAACTCCCAATGTGATGATACTTGGAGGTGGCCTTTGAGAAGTAATTGGGTTAGGTGAGGGCATGATGATGAGGCCCCTGCGATGGGATTAATGCCCTAGGAAGAGACACCAGAGCACTCTCTCCACATGCAGGCACTGAAGAAAGGCCATGTGAGTCCGCAGCTACAAGGCAGCCTTCTGCAGGCCAGGAAGAAGGCCCTCGCCAGAACCCAACTGTGCTGACACCCCACCCTCAGTCTTCCATCCTGCAGAACTGTGAGAAAATAAATGTCTGTTATTTAAGCCACCCAGTCATGGTATTTTGTTACAGCAACCCAAGATGACTAAGCTAATCCTTAAGCCTCAGCTTCCACTGTTAAAGGTATATTAAAATTATAATAATCAGCTGTGTATAGAGAGTCTTCCATAAGGTAAAGTGAGTTAGTCGTGTGCTAGAATGTTGCACTCGGCGTACTCTTGGTCTATCTAGTAGACAGCTCACCTGAACTCCGATTAAGACTGAGCACCTCATCTTTGGGAGCAACTGTCCATGAATCTTTATGAACGACAAAGCCAACTAAATCCATATTCCCAAGTGAGTAAGTGAATACTTTGCCCACAGGCTTATTCTTCTAGAATCAGAGTTGACAGTAAATTCTTGAATATAAAGAGTTGAATGTCAGTTTGGAAGAAAGAGAAATACGGACGTAGGGTGTGGAAACTGGACATAAACAGGGTCAAGGAGTAGCCCCAATGCCCATGGAAAAGAAATTTGCCATAGGGACCAAGCCATATTTTCTTCTAATCAGATACCTAGGAATATAACCAGGTATACATGGCTGATCCAAATATATATCCAGCAAAGGAAAAAAGTTATGGAGCAGTCTAATGGAACAGTCACTGTTAAATTCTGGGAATACAAAGATGAATGGGAAACCGTATCTCTGTTCAAGGAACTCAGAGTGCAGTAGAGGAGAAAGACATACACCATAATTATTATATGTGATAAAGGTTTTTTAATCTGTGTACATAGCTCTGTGTGAACAAAGGAGACACCCCTATATCCAAGGGGCAGGTATGAATGTCTCTGTATAGGAAGGGAAAATTTACACAGGAGAATGTTTATGAGCTGAGTCTTGACTGTAGAACAAAACTCCACAGGGTAGACAGGGATAGAGAGGGAAGGTCATTTACCAGGCCCAAAAGCTTAGGAGAGCATGGTGTATTAGAGGGCCATAACAAATAAAGTGGCTGGATCATGGCTTGCCAGACAGCAAGTGGCAAGAGAAGAGGCTGGAAAAAATATATGGGGAGCAGGAAGAAGTTTCAGTTGTTGATTATAGGTAATGGGAACATACTGAACTAGTAGAGTTTCATGGTCAGATTTACATTCTGAAAGTATTATTCCAGTGATTTCACGGTAGAAATACAAGTGTTAAAATGAATTCTATATTTGACTTTTAACATTTGAGTAGTTGTTAGACCATTCACCCTAGATGTGTATAGAGGTATGGAATATGTCCGTTTGATTATTTATTGTTTGTTTTGGAGATGGGCAGTGGGAAGAAGATTAATATTTTACCTTGGGACAAGTTGGATTTGTGGTTTCTATGAAACATTCAGCCAGGCAATAAATCACTGAAATGCTGGTTCAGAACTCAGAAAGTGACTGAGCTGGGAGTCAAGAGCGTGGAGGTGTCTACACAAGGAAGAGGTGGTGATTAACTGTGTCAGTTGCTACAAAGAAGTCAAATAAATACATTTCACAAACATTGTGAAGAGCTGACGTTAGGGATCAAATTCCGAGGTTCAATATGTGGCCAGCCTCACGTCCGGTATAAACAGTTTGATTAAGGTCTAACAAAACAAGGAGAGGGATATGTGCTAATTTTGCTTATCTTGCCAGTGGGGCAGGAAGATGTGATTTGCTAGTGATTTTCTCATATGAAAGAAATAGCTTTAGAGTTTTTCAATTTGACGTTTAATTTCATTGACACTGACAGACAACCTTGGGTGGCATAGAGGGATTGTTGCAACTGAGGTGACTCAACTAATTATCACATCTAGACCTTAGATTTTCCTTCCAAACTAAAATATGATTGGCCATGATACTGCAAAAGTTTTTCCCACATTTTAAAAGTCCAATTTTTCTGATATTATATCATAATTGTCAGATCTAGCTTTGTGATAATTCCATAGTATCACAGCACAACTTCTCAGGCAGCAGGATTTCAGCCAGATCCATTAAAAACAGGTATTGATATCTATAGATTTTCACAAAGCTGCAAATATAAAATAGCCATATTATGAAAATGAGATTGTATCGCTCATTCTGCTAAAATATGACAATGCTAATACAATTTTTTGTAATATGTGTGTAAACAGGACAAGTTCTGAATAGAAATCGTCTTGATAATCTATTGTACAGTTCCAAACAGGAAAAGCTTTTAGAAGAATGGTCTTAAAAGCCCATCCTTGGGTTTCATGATGGCCCCATGAACGACACTCAGATCCCTCAGCTGTATTTTGAATGGGATATTCTGCTTCTTTGTCTTCTTTCCTAGGTTATCCTTGCATGACTAGTGAACTACTTAAACATTTTATATTTTCACACCAAAGTGCCGATGTTTATTCATTCTTCACATTCTGTCAACTTAAACCACACCATTGTCTGAATTGCAGCAAACACTGAACCCTAAATTCCAAAAGGACTGCCTGTAGTTTAGTAATGCAACTCACATTAAAGTCAACGCCTCGCTAAGTCCCATGTAGCTCTTTGAAAATGTAGGGGTTTGTCAAAAGAGTTCCAGAAGAAGAATAATCATCTCATTCTTTTGCAGATTTAGATTTTTTTTCTTTTTTAAAAGTTATTTGGCTCTCCAAGGATACCCTTCTTTCAGTTAACAGGAACCCCATGTGGTGCTTTGAATATCTTCTTTTACCTGTCCCCAGACTGTGAAAAACTGAAGTTCAGTTTGTTTAAAGATTGTGTTTTGAAGAAAAGCAAGGCTTAATTTCAGTCTTTCATGTTCATTGACAGAATTGTCACTTGCTAAGCTATTTCTCTAAGACTTTTGCTACTGTACTAATATTTCTCTGTATATTTTATTTATGTGGCTTGGTCTGAGATGAGTAACACATTTATGCAATAATTACGGTATATCTACAAGATGCCAATACGCAGAACAGGCAGACTCTCTTATGCTGGAGTTAATAAAATGTGGTAAATAACATACAGTTTGAGGCAATTAGTACAATTCATGACTTCAATTACCCCCCCAAAGCTCTTATGATTTCTAATAATTGTTATTTATCTTTCATCTGAAATGTTCCTCTTGTCTTTTGACCCAGAAATAGCATTGCCAGTGGGGAAAGTATACAGCTGGTGCTTGCCATACTAGGGTGAAGAAGAGAAACCAAGGATCAGGACCCCCCAGCCTGCTACTCTTCTTGGAGGGCTACTCCCTGGGACTTTGGGTTGCTCTTATTTTGCTATGTCATCTACTCATGTCCTCCCACCAGAGTCAGTTACCCAGCTTCTCGGTTCATACAGCCAGCCTGACAAGTACATTTTGCTTGCTAATGCAAAGCAGGAGAAAAATCTCATGAAGCAGTTCAAACTTAAGAAAGGTTAGCAATTCCAAGTTGGTAAGGTCTCTGGCATACTCGTCTTCTAAAGAGGCACTTTGAAAAGCAAGATCATCTGAATATCAGATGCCATCATCTTACTTCATCTGATTTCATTCCTGTTTGACCATGAAACAAGCCCCAAAGAAGAGTTCCTTGGTCATTTGTGCAGTACCCCCATGTCCAGGCCATGCCAATGGACCTATGGGCTGCTCCTAAAGGATATCCCAAGAAAGGTAAAATTACACAGGACCTAGAAACATCATACTTGGTATTTAAATTACCCTGTCCCCTCTCTTCAAACTTACAAGGCATCCATCATACTTATATTCAGGATGCCAATGTTATGCTGGTAAATTACACATGCTCAGCGTCTACTGCAAATAGAATTTCTGATTTATAACTTACAGAATTATTTCTTATACCCTCTGGGTTTGTGGCTCATCCAGGGGCTTTTACTAAATACGTGTATTGTTATGAAGATGAAAAAAGAAAAAGCTCTCCTCCTTCCTTTCCCCCTCCTTCACTGAATGCACTAGTAAAACAGTCTTTTGATTTAAAAGAAATCCTATTGAGGACCTAAAGGCGTGTCATGTGGTAGCATCACTTCTTTGTTATCTAATTTCCCCCCAAACTGGCAGTGCTCTTATTCTTTCGAAACCAATGATAAAGGGGTATTTGGAATAAACAGAGGAGCCCGTAGTCAGTGAGTACCCTGGATTGCTACGGCTTGTGACTTTTAAAGCCAGTTCCTAGGAACTCAGCCTTTTTATTTTCAAATGTTCAAAATTAATTTGCTGAGCCTTACAGATGGACTCCCTCTCCTCACTAAAACTGGCTTTAAAAATCACTGAAGTTTAGATTGCACTTTCCATATAGAAACAGAAAGGAGGTGTTTTTTCCTTCTTTTTTTAAACTATATCATTGATTTATTTATTTTGAATAATTGAGAAAAAGAGATTTGTTTTGCAGAGGGCAAGAGGGCTGCAGCTAATGCACAAACATCGAGTACATAACACTAGCTCAACTCAATTATCTGGGGTCTGGGGAGACTCCAGCCTGGCCATTTTTGTTTCTCAGAGGCAGGCTAAAAATCACCCAAATGGAACTGGTTTTCTGAATCAGGTTACAATGGCCAATCCCATATTCTCATCATTTTCAAAACATTTCTCCTCTATTCTGAAAGGCATTGCAAATAAACATCCAAAAAGAAAAAAGAAGCCACCTTCTCTCTGGAAAGACTCAACCTTAAGGGTAGCTTAGCATTCTGGTTTCTTAGCATTCCTGCAAAGCCACAATATTTAGAATCACTGAAAGGACACAGAGAACAACCTTGAAGTCACATTAAGAAGACTATTGCCAAAGCCCCCTACTCACTACTAAGTAGTCTTGTTATTTCGGAGTGCTTACAGGATGTGTTTTTAGGGCTCCACACCCCATAAACTATATTATTTACAGACACTTTGCGTATCAGTTAACCCTCTACTGTTGAAGGAATGTTCATTTTTCTGAAGATTCCTCAGTCTGTTGACTATGAAGTTTGTTTTTTAAGGTGAAAAATGGAAAAAGGAAAACAGGAGGAAATGAATGTGTTAGAACCCTCTGTGCCAGGATACGGGTTAGTTTGTCTTACATGCATAATGCCTTCTTTTTTAGAAGTTCTCCCTTTTCTTTCTCCACTGATAAGCATATCATATAAAGGCCCTTTTTGGCAGAAAAATTTGAAATAGGCTTATTTTGATCCTAGAAAAAGGTTAAGGGGACACTATTTGAATTTTGCTGAGGGGATCCCGATTGTCAAACTACTTCACTGGATAAAAGGAATAATACAGATAGAATCTTTATTCAAATGGTTTATTGCTATTTTCTTTGGTTAGTTTGAAATGCATTTTGACAAAGACATACAAATTTTAATCACAGCTGAGAAGTATGAAATAAGGGAAAGAAGCATCAATATTTCCCTCAAGGTTTAAGATATTTTTTCTTAATATCTCTTTCCACGAAGCTCAAATGTTGAATAGATCTACCTTCACCCTCCTTTACAATTGCTTTCCTGGGTATTTCAAAATTGATCAGTCCAGCAATACTTATTGACCAATGTGCTATGTTTGGCACCAAGAAAGATACAAAGCTGAACAAGACATGATCTCTTATCTCAAAGAATTTATAATTGAGTTAAAGAGGCAAGATCTGTGAAAAGTTAACCAGCAGCTCAAGGCAGTATGTGAGAAGCATCTAGTATGGAGAGGGAAAGAGCTAGGCAAATATATTAAAATCCTATTAAATGATTTCTTATTGTACAAATACAGTTACTTCATGAACCAGTTTATGTCCCTTATACAAATAAAACTAAAGGAACTTCCATAACATAATTAACTATAAATACAACCAAATTTCAAAAAACATTACTACACTTATATATCCAAATGATATACCTACTAATATTGGTCCCTTATTATTCCGAGTTGACAACCTGAGGGAAAAGAATAGAACTGGATGCTAAATTTGTATATAAGTTCACTTCATATGAGAAGATACCCTCTCTTCTTGCTCTTCTCTCATGTCTTTCCTGCTGTTCCAAAACCTGAAGGACATAGCAGCAGGTGGATTAATGCTCCCCACTCTCCTCCCCTGAAATATCCAGGTCCTAATCTCTGGAATTTGTGAGTGTCCCTTCAAAAGCAACCTTCACCTCATATGGAAAAATGGTCTCCGCAGATGTGATTAATGTAAGGATCTTGAGGTGGGGAGATGATCCAACTGGGCCCTAAATACAATCCCAGTTCTCTTTATAAGAGGGAGGCAGAGCAAGATCTGGCACACACACACAGAAGGCGACGTGAAGATGGAGCAGAGAAAAATGTAGAGACACTCGTCTTGAAGATCGGAGTGATGCTGACACAAACCAAGACATACCAGCAGCAACCAGCAGCTGGAAGAGGCAAGGAAGAGATTTTCCCCTGGAGCTTCTGGAGACAGTGTCAGCTGTCTCTGCCAACACCTCGATTTTGGCCCAGTGATACTGAGCTCAGACTTTTGGCCTCCAGAACTGCAAGAGAATAAATTTCCCTTGTTTTAAGCCTCCAAGTTTATGGTGATTTGATACAGCAGCCTCAAGAAACCAGTACAGACACTAATGCTTATTGAATGTTTACCATGAGCCAGTTCCTCTGTGTAAGACATCTCATTTAATTCTTGCAACAACTGAGTATTATTATTATTATTATTATTATTATTATTATTTGGATGAGAAATTGCAGCTCGGAAATGTTAAGTAACTTGCACAGACCTCTCTGACTGCAGCAGCCCATGCTCTACACCATGTCATGCTTTGTCGGCACCGTCTTTTTCCCTCACTGGCAGTCACTTTTGGGTCAAGTTAGGATAACCCAGCCGGATGTGAAATGTCACCAGCTTCAATATGTACATTTCCTTCCTAATGTCTGCTCAACAGGTTCCATTCTAACCCAACGCACACACTTGGATCCTGACTTTAAACACACACAACAAGACACTGTTGCCTCTTGCTTTAGAACCTGACAGTGATTTGGGACTGTGAGTCATGCTATGGAACAGGCCCTTATGGCTTAGCCCTTACTTGCCTGAGGGAGTCATAGCTTGGCTCCAGATCGAAAAGTTCCTCCTGGCTAACGCTGCAAACACACATACCTGATGATGACAGGGTGCTCTGCTAGTTAACATTTTGGCAAAGGACACTTTCTAATAGAGAAGTGGGACTGAGGTGCGGAGAGGAGTTAAATTTGTTTGTTTGTTTTTTCCCCTCTTCTTCCCTTTGATGGCTGCCCTGGCCTTTGAAGTTGGGTAAATACACAGCATGGTGGGAGGGGATGCCAGCTGCCCAAACACCACTGGCAGAAGCCTGAAGAGCTGTTGCCTTCCCTCTGCAGCCTGGGAGGTGTGCCCTGTTGCAACACTTCTTTCCTGGAGTCTCTCACACACGGGGAGCTGTCAGATAAGTCCCAACCTGTATGCTGGTCTTGAGGCCTTCAACAGGCTCAGCTCTGGATGAGTTTAGTGATTCCAGCCTTGTCTTCTCAGCCGACATTCCCCTCTTCAGGCCATCATCTGGGACATCAGAAAAATAGTGGGAAAGGCCCTCTGCCTCCTTCCTCTCACATCTATACCCCCTCTCCAGTGCGCCACATCCTGACCAAATCCTTCTGAAGTTTTAAGGGCTGACCTTTCTACATCTTCTTTCTTTTCTATTAAAATGTAAACTTTTTCTTGGCCTAGCATTCATTAAGCACCTGCACACCACAAACATTCATTAAGCACCTGCTGTATACAATGCTACTTGCTAAGGTTTGTACTAAGGCTTAGCATAGTACCAAAGAAGTGAGCCAACCTAGCTTTTCCTGCAGGAAAAAGGAAAACCTTTCAGAGGATAGCTTCCTACTGAAACAGACTCACCTAGATGCCACCGAAAGCACCACAAAGACTACAAAAAAATAAAAACCCCAGGAGACAGCTCGGCTCTACTGACCAAATGATTGGAAACAACCAAACCTGGAGATCAAAGAGTTGAAGCAAAACAAAATCAAGTAACAAAGAGGAAACTTTGGAAAGGGAGGAAGAGATGAGACTCAAGTAAATCAAATAAAAATTCTGTGGCCCTGACTGGTGTGGCTCAGTTGGTTGGGCATTGTCTGGCAAAACAAAAGGTCACAGGTTCGATTCCCAGTCAGGGCACATGCCCGGGGTGCGGGTTTCTGCCCCTGGTAGGATGTTTCTCTCTCACATCAATGTTTCTCTCCCTCTCTTTCTCCCTTCCTTCCCATCTCTCTAAAATAAATAAATAAATAAAATATTTTTTTAAAAAAAGACTCTGCGAAAGTCTGGGGAAAAGGGACCATGCTTAAACA
This sequence comes from Macrotus californicus, assembly GCA_007922815.1. Taxonomy (NCBI): domain Eukaryota; kingdom Metazoa; phylum Chordata; class Mammalia; order Chiroptera; family Phyllostomidae; genus Macrotus; species Macrotus californicus. The sequence goes on from VMDR010000962.1 coordinate 88,255, forward strand.
ACCCACAGATTAGGAGAAAAAGAGGATTAAAAAGCATGTCCTCTCACAAAGAAGGCACTAATCAGCCACAAACAGACCAAGGCAGAAATTTCTGGGGCCTGGTACTGGGTTCTATTAGGTACCACCCTTCTCTTCTTGGGGACTCAACAAGTAATAAAACCTCATTTTTTCAAGACACCTTCCTAGTTTAAGAAAACAACATAAATAGTGACACTATGTCTATTAATAATAATAACAATTAAAATGTATTGAACACTTACAATATACATACCAGGGTTTATGCTTAGAGTTGTATCAAATTTAATACTCTCTACAATGCTATTCTTATCCACAGTTTCTTATTCACAGACAAGGAAACTGTGGGTTGGAAATATTAAGTAGTTTACCCAAGGTAATCATTGGTAATGGTAGATCCAGTAAAGAAATTGGACCTAAGTATTTTTAATTCTGAATTCCCTGCTATTTTGTCAAATACATGGTCAATAATGTGGTCGTACGCACATGTGTACACACACATACATGAACCCTCTTTAGTATCATTCTTACAGAGTTGTTCTCTGCAATTCCTCTTTGGTTTTCCTCAAATCTCCTCATGTCATGACACATCTTTGACCAATTTCTTTCTTCCACTTTTTCTAGAAATGCTGGTCAACTGTCTCAGGATGCAGTGATGCTTATCATGCATGTTCTCCATAATAAAAATATGTCTACCCATGTGCAATTCTCTGTTTCCTGAACCATGTTTCTGAACATACCTCGATCCTTTATTTCAACACCCAGCATAATACTCATTCTCTCTTTCTCCAACGTAAATTTGCTACTACTTTACGCAAATTTTTTCTTAGTCATTAAGGGTCAAAACTGGAATACAAAATACATGGCAGGATGACAAGCCATAGGTTTCTCTCTAAGACAATGGAGAGCTCAGTGGATGGATGCATTGCAGTCCGGTGCCTCTACAGCCTTTGGCTGAGAATGTCCCCTCTGCCATGTTAGCTCAATAGTGCCCAGTGGCTCAGAACCCTGTGAATGCCTGAGAATCACCTGGAGGGCTGATCAAAACACAGATGACTGTGTCCCATCCCCAGAGTTTCTGATTCAGTAGCCTGGGGTGGAGCTCTAGAATTTGCATTTCTAACAAGTTCCCAGATGCTGCTGAATGCTGATCTTGGATGCCACATTATGGCAACCACTGGTGTCAAGAAATGAATCTATATACCTATTTTAGAACTAAATGATATAACCAATCTGGGGTGCGGGAGACAGTGTTAAATGGACAATACATGTGAACATGTATGTATAACTGTCCTAAGCATGTACATTCAGACTGTTTCTTTTTATCCTCATAATTTCCATGAAGTAGCATCATAACAGTGTATGTCTAAGATAGAGTACTCTAATGCCCAACAGGCCTTCGTTCAAATACCCAATATTCCAATTACTAGTTGTGCTACTGTGGGCAACCCACATTAAGATCTCTAAGATTCATTTAAAAAATTGAAAAAAATATGAATGTGTACTTTGTGGTGGTGTTGTATTAATGGAGGTAAAGCAACAAAAATGCTCACACCGTGTCTGACATTTGATAAATATTCCATGGACACAGGTGCCCTTGTTCCAGGGAGGTGCCTTGTTTAAGGGACTTGCTGAAAGGACCCTCACCTACTGGGGGCAGAACTGAGGTCCTTGACTTCAGTGCCTGGATTCTGGTTTGAGTAATTTCAGCACATTGCAGATTCTATAGGCATCTTTGGGGATGGTGGTATCTCCGTTAATGAAGCCTTAGGGAATGAAGCTTTTTATTCCACATTTTAAAGGCAAACAAAAACCCTTCATAAATCATTTGAAGAAAAGCTGCATGTATTCACAGCTGCCCATGACAAAAATACCTCTGAACACAGCTTCTATTTGTCCCTTCCCAGTTGCATGTGAATAAGGTGCATCCTAGGCAAATCTGTGAAGATGAAGAAGATTCCTTTATTCCACCTCAGTGGCAAATGTCGGGTGTTCTCTTCTCTCCCTTTCCTTTTCAAAACAAAAAGGTGTCTGCTTTCAGTAATTTACCCTCATTGGCAGATTGATGTTCGTGTGAATGAGTTTCAATATAGGATTACATTTGTATTTTAAGTCTTTCATATTTAACTGTGGGAACCAAGCTTTTTCTTCGTTAACATACATTTCAAGAATTAGCTGGTAGACAGAGAGAAATGGAGGAAGAGAACCCTGGGATCTCTTCTTTGTCTTCCTGAGACATTAGGAAGAGGAACTCAGAAGTGTCAAGCTCGTTCCAAACCAGTGACCTGATAGAGAATGGACAAGGAGGAGTGGGGCGGGACCTCCCAGAATCTCTGTTACCCATCCCTCTGCCAAGTTCCCCAAGTAAACATACAGATAAAACAAATGTGTCACATGGCAAACAGAGTTTCAGGACAGGTATTCAAACCTGATTCGACCAGACTGCCATCCCTCCACTCTTTCTTTATAGAAATTTTGGGATGGTGAGTGTTCCAGACCCTCTCTCTTCCCTCCCTTTCTTACCTGACTTCAGATTACGCTTCTTCCTCCAGTCTAGTCTATGAACTCGGACAAATTACTTATCCTCCCTGAGTCTTAGATACCCTAATATTCAAAAAGGAACAACATCTCTCTCATTGGGAGCAGCCTGAATGATAGGAGTTACTATAGTTAAGACTCCGAGGACAGATCCTGCACCTGGTGGACACAATAAATGCTTGTTCATTCATTTCAATTGTCAGTCTGCTCTTTGGTCAGCCCTTAAAATAAACATTATGTGCACCTACTATGAGCTGTGGACTCAGCCGGCCACTGGAGATACAAAGATGGAGCACTGTTCCTCTCTCATGAAATGTATGGTCTAGTGCAATGGTTCTCATCCCTGGTTGTGAATCACAACATCTGGTGGAGGGAAGTTTTCCTGGATCCCACCCCAGTCTCCTGACTGGGAGTCTCTGGGAAGGACAATGTTGTATTAAAATCTCCTCTGGTGTTTCTGATGCACAGCCAAAGTTGAGAACCATTCCAGGGTTAAAATCTTTCCTCTCCCCTTCCCTCAGTCCACCCCCAAACATTAACTCTGCTTCTACCCCTTGCCCCAGGAAGACAGCACAGCATAGGTTTTCTGATAGATTCTTTGACATTTTAGTTACTATTTTTATTTTAGTTAGTATCAAGTATTGCTTTGGTCATAACCTTTGTTGACTAGTGTCTTGGCACACACCCCTTTGCTGCCTGTAAATTTCTATACCTGGTGATAATGTCTTTGATAGAGACACTGGTCACTGAGATGCAGCTCCTTTGTTAGAAACAGCTGTGCCTGTAGACTTAGTGCTGCTGTCTGGTTTAGAGATGCTCTGTCTCTAGGGCGCCGGCATTCCGTCCTGGTCACTTTCTCCCTGTCTGTCTGCAGGCCCTGCCATAGGAGCTGGCTTCCTTCTGTTCCTGTTAAGTAACGTAACAGATTGTGGTGGTGTGGAGCTCAAGTTTCCCATCTAGATCAGGATAGTTACTGATTGGCAAAACAATATATTCGGGGGTGACAGAGGCCTTATAATTACTAAGTTCATACCAACTGCTGTAATTACTATGATGATTTATCCCCCAAAAAACCCTTGATAGTACAACCAAGTCCTTCAAAGATCCAGCCAATTTAGCTCTGAATCAATACCAAATGTTATCCAAAAGTCAAGTTCTGTTGTAAGACACTAGACCCTTGACTGATCAATAGACAGATAGACAGATATGCAGGCTATAGGCTGGTAAGTTATAATTCTAAGCTGCCAGTTTTTTTTTTTTTTAAGAATAAGAAAAAGGTTAAAATCCCTAGATTGGATGGAATGGGCTGAAGTGTTTTCAAATGGATTTGAGAAACTGAACTGTTCCCAAGCGGAAAGATAAAATGTGAAGCTGCAGTCAGTCTGGCTTTTTGGCTTGCCTAACCTTTTTACTGCTGGATAATGAGGAATCAGCTATAATTTAGACACAGTATTCTTTTCACAGATTATATTGAGGTTTAGGGGGTGGAAGAGAGGAAGGGGAAGAGAGAGAGACTGACTTTATAGTCTTGCATCATCTTCCTCTCCTCTCCAGCAGAGGAGACTAGTACGCCCTCCCCAAGAGGCACATCAGGGGAGCCTTGCCCTCTGCATGCTGTTGTGACGGATTTCAAGTCAAGAGGGTGCTCGAATTGGATTTATTACAATTGGAAGAAAAGGAATTGTAATCTTTATGAGCCAACGACATGGAGCCCTGAAACAAGAGAATGAAGGATCATTTCAAATTTAAAGCAAATTAGGTTACTGGGGTCAAATCCTTCAGTAGAGACATCATGCCTTTAGAGTGTTGCTCATACATTTCACACCCTTCACCCTCCCCCAGGCTCTGCATTAACATTTAAGTGCTTTTTGTTTATTTATTTTTTAAATCCTCATCCCAGCATATGTTCATTGATTTTAGAGAGAAAGGGGAGGGGGAAGAGAGAGAGAGAGAAACATCGATGTAGGAGAAAAACATTGATCAGTTACCTCCTGTATGCACTCTGATGTGGATCGAACCTGCAGCCATGGTATGTGTCCTGACTGGGAATTGAACCCACAACATTTTGGTGTACCAGATGACACTCCAACGGACTGAACACCTGGCCAGGGTGACAATTAATTTCTTATTAAAAATGTTTTTAAAACTCTTACGGAGTGAAAGCACCCTAAAAAAGCCAAACACTGAATGGATGGGAAAAGAGGAATCTCAGAGAATTCACCGATCCATGTGCTAAAACCAAGGCTTACCTTCATTTACTTCTAGACCTGTAAGGAACCTCACCAGGTCATCTGGTTGAGTACTGAGGCTCTAGGTAGGAAGTCACTTAAACCATTCAGGAAAAGGTGTCACATTTTCTATTTTTTTGTGGAAGGAGATTTTCTAGCTTTTTTTTTTTTTGCTTGTTCTACCTTTCAGTGTTTGAGCAACACCAATAAATTCTGCCTCGTGACTTTCTGAACTTTTGCTTTATAATTTAAGACTTTATCTCTAACCCTTCAAAAATATACACCACTCATAGTGCTCTGATCAGGGGCATTGTCTACAGTTAAACTTCATTTCCAACCAAAGATCTCTCCCATAATATCATTTATCTTTTCATGAAATGTGTGAAGTGACATCCATATGTAATATGTGCAATACGTATCCATACTATCATAAATCTATTTTTTCTGTTTCTCATCAAAGTAGAAGCCAGTATTGGCTCCTCTCCTTCAACTACACGTCTAGCTCTGTTTCCCTGCCTTCATTCTTGGCAATGATTCCAGGTTTTTTGGGGTCAATCTACTTTTCCACTTTCCATTTCTTATGACTCAAGAAGTTGGCAAAGTAATAAGGAAAAGATTCTAGTTCTAATCCAGCCTGGGTCTGTGCTCATTGAGCACCAAAATAAAGAATTTGAACCCAGTTTTGGTCATGGAATTAATAAGGTATGGGAGCAAAAACATGGAAATAAAGAGATGACATTTTCAATTTCCCTGCAGGTTTAGCATTAGAACAATGTGGTGGCTGAGAGTCCAAAGCTTTTTCTCTTTTAGCTCTGTCCAGTCTGTGAGTATTAAAAATATTTCCCTTCTAACCAATGGTCTCAACATATCTTGTTCACATTTCTCAATAATTACCCCCATTACAGAGGCAGAAATTGAGAGACAATAATTAGGAATTGGGCTGAGTTGTTTTGGGAAGTGGTGGCCAAAAGTAGAGTCAAGGCTCTGTATTCCTGAGACTATTTTCTTTTTAGCCAGTTCATCCCAAAGAGACTTCTCTTGCCCCTTTCACCAGCATCTCCCTTGAAATACAGATGGCCAAGAAGACCCACGATTAGCTCTGAAATAATTTCTCTGCTCCTAAGAAAGTTCTCCCTAGGGATTCTTTGTGCCAAGTGGAGGTTTAGATGATCTGAACATTTAAGTGCATATTGATTGCAGTCAGGTACTGTACACTGACCTGCATCACAAGCTCTGGACTGTATTTCTCTGGAATACTAGCTTTTTATGCATTAACCTTCCACCAGCTCCTCATAGAACAGTGTACAGAGGCCTGCAGAAGGGTTCAACATTTTACCTATTAAGCTGTATAGGAGCTTGACCTTGAGAACTGAGTTTTGCATAAACTTAATACTGCTACAGATTATTTATAGAAACTAAATAACTGGGCAACTATTTTACTTAATTTGCTCATTTTGTCATTCTTATTTTTAAAAAATAAGACTTGGGAGAAAAACCACCAAAACTACAGGTTTCTCTCCTTATCCAAGTCGTGAGGTTATCACTTACTGACATCCAACTCTGATTGTGGGAAGGGCAGGGATCTTTAAGAATTGCAGACTCTACAGACTTAAGAAAGAAAGATTTTAGGTTATGGTGAAAAAAAGAGGGTGTTAAGTTATAGAGACATTAAAAATTATATGGTTCAGTCAAGGAAAAACATTAGACTTTTCCTTCATCTGGGGGACATGGGGGTCCAGAGGAGGTAACTGCTTAAGTTACCTCAGAGTCATATATATGCTGGTGAGTGTCAGAAGTGGCCTCATGCCCTGCTGCCCCTTCTCCAAGTACAGTGCTTGACAAAGGAGAGTTCCACTCATCCACAGAAGTGCTGTATATGTCTGGTCCTTCATCAAAAGCCAACTACCTTCAGAGCAGATGGCTAGAGTTATAAAATTAATATTAATTTTTTTCCAAAAACTCTTTTTAAAGTGGAGTAGTGTGACTGAAAGCCCTGTCCAAGAAACATGAGATAGATGCAGACAGGATATGATGCTATCAAGGACAGGCTGGCAAGAGGCCCGCAGGAAGCTTCATGGACTTCAGACCAAATTATTAGAGTGATTTCCATCGGCAGATGGGATTCCACAAACAGTAACATTTACAATGTCATCTCCATTCTAAGTAATTGCTATTTCCCAAGAGTCAGTTCGTGGGAAGAGTATAACTATACCAAGGAAGATGCTTCTCCTTCTGAATATCTTCCCTCCCTTCAATCAGCTTTTGGTTCAACGTAAGCACAACATTCTTGTGTTTACCTGCACAAACACACACACATGCGTATGCACACATGTGAACACATAAGGCTCCTCAAAAGATCACAGGATAGCTCACCTACAGGATCTTAATCATTATACATGTAAGTCTCAGACTTGTTCTACTGATACTAAAGAGCAAAACAGTGCTGGGCAACCATGTTCCTGTATCAAAGAACAAAGTGGAAACTCCCATACAATTATGTTTGATCACAGTAGAAGGTGAAATCATTAGATATTAGTGAGGTGCAGTAGAATAAAAATGATGAGTTAGCGGGGGTTCATTACACTGTATTTTCAGAGCCAGGAAGATCAATGTGTTCATGCATCATGAATTAGGCTCCGGCTTTAGCCTTCCCTGCTCTCTGGAAACCCAACATGATCTATCACCAGCCATACATCACCGTTTCAGGATTGCACATTAACGAGAAAGCTGCAGTTTCCGCTTGTCAAGCTGACCAGCTGCCTCTTTCTCTGCAGAAGGGGGAATATTTCTCGTTCAGGATTTTACTTTTAAAACAAAAAGGAGCATAAGAGGTCAGTGTCAGTTGGACAGTCACATGGTCTGATCTTTGTGTTGAACCAATGCTTCATCTGACGGTCCTTCCTGGCCTCTGACCGTTCTGGATCCAGGCCTGCAGGAACTCACTGCTATGGCTTTAGATGTTAGATAAGGCTATCGGCCCTGTGGCTCACCTAGTTTTCTGGGGCATGCCCTCTATCCGCCCTCACCCCAGTCTGCTTAACATCATTGAGTATACATTTAGAAGGCTCAAAAGGAGAGCTGTGAGTTAAATGTCCCTTCTTCTGTGCCCACTATCCCTCTACCCTTCCCATCCCCTCACCTCTTCCCTTAATAGAAGCTCTTTCACCATCCAGCAGTTTGCCACTAATACTTTCCCTTATTCATGCTTGGTCTACCTCATTTCCCACCCCCACCCCCACTCCCCCACCTGACCCCACACCTGCTAGTGCAGCCCCTCTTCCCTGCTGGTGTTCAGATACCTGCAGACAGTTCTGATCGCTGCTTTTAATCGGCGTTTAGCCAGTCTGTCCATATTTAGTTCTTTTAATCTCTCCTCATCATTCAATCCCTCCAGCCTCTTCATCATTTTTTTTTTTGGTCTGTTGCTCTTTCCTGAGTTTTATCCAATTTGTCTACATCATGCCCACTGGCCCTAAACTCCATCACTGCAGGAAGAGTGGCTGGGAGAACATCCATCCACCCTTCTCTTCTCCACTAGCTTTTAGTCAGGTCCATTCCTCACCAACAGAAGAAGCAGGAGAAGTAGGGGGTGAATTTTGGCTGGGCAAGACCTGCCCTTTCCTTGTCTAGCTCATTGCTGAAACACAAGTAAAAGTGGCAGAAGAGGTGATGTTAGAACAAAAGAGACTAAAGTTAAGTACATGGAAGAGCTTTCCAATGATCATTCCTTGGGGAACAGAAGAGACTGTGACAACGTCTGCTTTGGACTCTGGGAGAAGGAGGCTGTCCATGGAGGTCCCACTGTTCTCCCATTTTTAGCCAACAGGGCTGTCAGTGAGCATCAAGGTTGATGTCTTGATAGCTGTGGTCACTTTTGGGAAACCAGCCTCCCCCAGGTAACATATGACATATGATGAAACTGAGCACCTGGAAAGGGGTTTCCAGCTCTGCCTATGAATATGGCTTTGAGATTGGAGGGACTCCCTTTGGGAGGTTACAACTTTATAAGGAACTTTAACTCAGCTGCAGGAGTTATGGACCATATATGGTTTATAAGAAGACTTTCATGAAGAAGGCATGGAGCAAGATTGCAGATCCAGGTGGCTTATACCCCAGAACTGTTGGAAAGCAGCTTCTAGGGAAGAGTTGGGTTGGATCTGGTTAGAGAAGATTTTTGTATTTGAATGAGTAAAAGGGAGAACCATATGTTGGCGAGAGGTTTCCTATTTATTAGGAATTTAAAGTCTATTCTTTTTTTTTTCACTCAGTCCTCTTCTTAAATATCTCTTCCTTCAAAAGAACTTTTGAAAATACCACCTGAAATAATATCCTACTCAGCTTTCTGTCCACCTTCCTGCAAATATAATATATTCTATTTGTTTAGCACTTTATTGTCCGATTTCCCCACCAGAATGTAAGCTTCCTGGGAGTAGGAATTTTCCCCAAATAACCAAGGCAGTGCTGGGCCCTTGTTTGACTGTGAGCCAACTAACTGCTATCCTGACTTTGTGTTACAGATCCCAGTACAGACTGGCAGGGTCAGGTGTGCACATGGGTTGGCTAAGTCTACGTCAGTTTCCCCGGCGATCTCCCGTCAAAGCCTTGCTGAGTCCAGGAAAGAGGGAATGAGTTGAGAAAATCTGCCCCTTCACATTTCTCCTTCTTAACAGCTCGAAATGAGAGGAAAAGAGTCAATTGTAGAAAAGAGGGAAGTGGAAGGCTCGTTCCCCCTCTGCCTCCCACAGGCTGCCATCAAACCTGTTTATCCTGTTTCACTTTAAATAGCCCTGTACCAAGGAGAGCTCTCTGTCCATTGGCTCTTTCCCCTGTGAAAACACAGCTGCTTGTCTTCTGACTACCACTCTGGTTTTATGAATGGTTTAAAACTCAGTAAGGAATAGGGAAGAGTTTCTCACTCTCTGGAAGAGTACTTCCCTACTTTATGCCTAACTCTGAGGGCCAGTGAGGTTCCAGTTTGTCTCTGCTCCCCTGACGCTAGTCATCTACCCATATGTTCTGAAAATCTAAATCCAGGGTTCCTGAGACCTTTGTACACATTAAACAAATCCACTTTGTATATTTTATGCTTTCTGCATCTCCAGCTGAACAAGTATACCTTTTTTGTTTCCTTTCTTATTCCCCACCCACCATTGGAAACTCTATGTGAACAGGACACTTTGCTGATTAGTTCATTGCATCTTAGACTCTATGGCTGATACTAGTAGGAATTCAATAAATACTTGTTGAATGAAAGACTATATTTCCGCATTATTTAGTTTCTTTAGATCTGTAGCTCTTTTTTTTTTTTTTTAATCCTCACAGGAGAACATGCTTATTGGTTTTTAGTGAGAGGGGAAGGGAGAGGGAAAGTGAGAGAGATAAACATTGAGATTGCCTCTCTTACATGCCTGATTTATGTGCCCTGTCCGGGGATCAAACCCACAACCTAGGCACGTGCCCTGACTGGGAATTGAACCCAAGACCTTTTGGTGTATAGAGCAATGCTCAATCAACTGAGCCATACTGGCCAGGGCTAGATCTTCAACTCTTAACCCTGGGAACACATTAGAATCACCTGAGGCACTTTAAAAATACTCGCATGCCTGGAACCCATCCCAGAACATTTAAGTCAGAATTTCTGATGATGTGGTCTAGGAGTGTGTGTGTGTGTGTGTGTGTGTGTGTGTGTGTGTGTGTGTGTGTGTGTCTGGCTCAAGTGATTATGGAAATCTGGCAAACCCAAAATCTGCTTTGTGGACCAGGAAGCTAGAGACCCAGGAGAGCCAATGGTGCAGGTGAAGTCTGAAGGCAGTCTGATGGAGAATTTCTGGGAATCAATATTTTTTAAAGTCCCAGGGGTGATTCTAATGAGAGCAAGGATTGAAAGCTACCACTCCTAGATGCATTTGTGTCTCTAAGTGATCTCCTGGCATGGGGGGACCATGCGTGTGTTCCAGATACAGCACTGGATATAGCTGTCATATCTTGAGATTCTGTGGCTGTGCCTCTGAGTTACTCTCAGCTCACACAATGGGGCAGGGGAGGTGAGGTAGCACCAAGGTCTGCTCTTTAGGATATGTGATGGAGGAGCCAACCCAGTGGCAAGAATAACTGAATAATGTGTATGTGTGTTTTTTAGCTGCTCTGCAAATATGAAGTCAATAACAGGGTCCGTGGGAAAGTTACAAAGTAGCCTGCCAGCACGGAAAGCAATATGGTGAAAGTGAATTGGGGTGGAAAGTGTTCAGGAATTCAGACAGATAGTCAGTGAGCATCAGTGAGGTTTCTCTACAAAAAAACCTGGGCCCCCGACAATGGGATGGAGTTTAAATCAGAATCACTGACCTTGGGTGTTTAGAAAGGGACTTACAGGTACAAAGCAGAGCCTTCTAGAACAACTGGAGATTGTTCAGGCTGGTGGCATAAGAATGCAGGGTGCAGTTGAAAACAGAGGCCTCCAAACTGAAGAAGGTGGTGCCACCTAGCTAAGACTGAGAAATAAGGCTGGATCCTTATGATTCTGTGGTCGGTACGAGGAAAGGAAACCTGAACAATAACATAAAGGGATACGCACCACTAAAGCAACCAGATAGCAGGAAGGAGATTTAAGCGACTTAAACAAATTTTGCCATGTCTATTCCATCAGTCAAGCCTAGCAGAGTACCTGGCAAATAAAAGCTTCTTAATGAATGGGGCAGGAAGAGGCTAGAACAGGCATGAATGTACTTGCAGGTGAGGGTCATTAATACACCTAGTTTTTAAAAACAACTGCATTTATGTATAATTCACTATACCATACAATTCCTCTCTTTAAAGTGTATAATTCCAGGGGTTTTGATATATTACATTATTAATTTTTGAAATTTTGGTAAATATAGATAACATAAAATATATCATTTATGTATACAATTCGATGGCATTAATTACACTCAAAATGTACATTCATCACCACTATCCATTTCCAAAATATTTTCATCTCCCCAAACAGAAACTGTAACCATTAAATAATCACCTGCCACAGTCCCTGGTAGCCTCTAATCTACTTTCTTTCTCTATGAATTTGCCTATTCTAGATACTTTATATAAATGAAATCATATAATATTTGTTTGTGTGCGTGTATGTATCTGGCTTATTCACTTAGGAGACCTAACTTTTTAGAGAGAGAGAGAAACATTGATTTGTTGCTCCACTTACTTACGTATTCAGTGGTTGATTCTTGCGTGTGCTCTGACCAGAGATCAAACCTGCCACCTTGTTGCATCAGACAAATAGTCAACTGAGTCTAACCATCTGGGCTACTGCCTGGCCAGGGCAGGAGATCTAGTGCTGAGGAGCTGGTAAGGGTGGCATTATAGCAGGGGAAGGGGTGAAAAGTTGGCAAGCACAACTTTTGGTAGTTTGTACTGGTAATCTTACTGCTGCTTAAGCTTGTAAGACCTTGTTTGTTTTGTTTTGCTAATGCTCTGAGGGCTAGTGTCAGCCTCTTCCAGTCTCTCCTATCTACCACCCCAATCTCCCTGGACGCAATTGGATTTCGTCTTCACACTTGCTTTCCAAGCTAGTAATAGAGCAAGTATTAAGAAGCTGTTGTAGACTCCCAGTTAATACACATCTCTATGATAATTCAGCGAAGGGATGCTTTGAGGTTCTAGAACAGAGTGTTGAAATCATTCTCTTTCTAAAGGAAAGGCCAGTGCTTCCTCTGCATTATCAGCCCAGAGGGAGGTCTACTCTCAGCTCACATAGTCAGCTCATCTCAGGTGGCTCCTTTAGAAGTTTCTATCACAATGACTCCTTTCCTCATCTCTCTGCCTCTGAGCCTTCTCCCTGCTCTTTTCCCCTGGCCCCTCAATTCTATCTATCTCTTAGGATAGCTGCCAAATTCCCTTATTGCTACTGGGGGCCCAGCTGAGCTGCCAGTATTCACACTGAGCCCTTTGATGCAGAAGTGTTTTCCCAGCAGTTGCTGGGGCTGAAAGGGGAGGAGGGGCCATCATGGATAGTTGTCATTTGCAGCAGAAGGTCAGGGTCCTTGTTGGCAGAAAGGTATTCCCACTCAATCAGGCCAGGTAGGCAGGTCATATTCCGTGTAATAACAGACTGGTAGGTTCATTCATTCTAGAAGCTCTAGGCAAGGAGAGCCAAGGACTTATGCCAGAGAAGAGGATGGAGAGAGAAAAGAGGGCATCTGAGAGATGGATGGGGAACAAAAGGAGAATAAGGCAAGGGAACTGAAAATTGAGAGATGGCTTTTTCTGAATTTAGGTGACATCCACTAATTGTACTGCCCAAATCATGTCTGTTGTTCAAGCATATGACAAACTGGATTTCCACAAGGGTTATTTGTGGGGGAAGAGCTCGGATAATCTGGAGATGCTTTCTAAGAAATCAATAGTATAATATGTGTAACACACTCATATAATAAAACCTGGTTGAGTTTTTATCCTTCTAGAGTGCTGTGGGTGAGCTATCCCCACTCCAGAACACCAGAAACCGGACAGCAATGGTAGCCAGGTTTGTTGTTTCAGGCATCCATCTTGAATGCCATCCGACAGTAAACCATAGCCACACTTCGAGCAGTGTATCGTGTTTAATATGGTCTAACTCCAGTGCCCCACTCACTGGGGAATTTAAAAAGTGTAGCCTTGCAAGTCCTGTTTCTGTTTGAATTATTTTTTAATCTTTTATTCTGTATCTTTGACTATATCCCTTGCTACTCTAGACAAGTCCCCCAAATTGTGAATGGTTGCTTCCTTTTATACCAGTTGTAAAAAAACTCAGTTTCTCTGACAACAATTTCTTAAAGTTTTCCCTCTAAGTACAGAATCTCCATTAACAGTACTTCTGTAGTTCTAGCTACTGATGTTTGTGATAGCTGCTGTGTAGATCATGCGGTGCTGAGCCATTTGTATATTCATTTATCAATTTTCTACAAAATTAACTGTGATGTCAAGAGCATTATCTTCTTATAGTCTGTAGTTGTGCTCCATCTCTCTGCTTTCTGTGCCCCCTGAGCTACAGTGAGCCCTGGAGGAGTTTTATAGTCCTTGGCTTGTTTTTGAGGAGAGATTAAGAAGAGAATAACTCCTCATTTTAGTAATTACCAGAAAAGTTTTCCCCGCCATATAGAACTTATTGACCACGTTTTATGTCTTGTGTTACTTCATTTCTAGAGGCTTTTGACTGAACTATTTCATGTTCATGTCCATGTGAACATGTGAACATGTGTGTGCTGCAAGAACACAGAATTAAATAAGTAAGCAAACAAGTAAGTCAGTTGCTTATTTCTATTAGTGATTTTGTTTTGAATTCCAAAAGAAGGGTCATAAATATAACAAAAAAAAATGGTCATCAGAAGCAATGCAAAATGTTCCAGAAGAGGTTTTAAGACTCTTTCAAGTGGAAAGGTCTGTATTCTTCCAGTAGGAGAACTTTGTTCACAGAGAGAAATGAGCATTTTCTACATTGTGGTGCCTTTTGTCATCTGAAATGACACCCAACTTGGCATAGAGCCTCTTCTTGGGGCCCTCGGAATGAGCCTGGTGATGGTGGGGCTAAGAAAGCTTCACGTTAGCATAAGTAAGACTTGCTACTGCACTATAGAAACCCCTGAATCTCAGAGGCTCAACACAACAGAAGTTCATTACTCGCTCACATCATACCTCAGTGAGACTGTCTGTAATCAAATGGCTTTCTGGGTGATCACACAGGGACTAAGCCTCCTTCATCCTTTTTTTTTTTAAGATTTTATTTATTTATGTTTTAGAGAGAGGGGAAGGGAAGGGAAGGGAAGGGAAGGGAAGGGAAGGGAAGGGAAGGGAAGGGAAGGGAAGAAGAAAGACAGGGAGAGAAACATCAATGTGTGGTTGCCCCCAACTGGGGACCTGGCCCACAACCCAGGTATATGCCCTGACTGGGAATCAAACCGGCCATCCTTTGATTCACAACCCTGCGCTCAATCCACTGAGCTACACCAGCCAGGGTAGCCTCCTTCATCTTCTGGGCTCCCTCTCTGTAGATCTTCAGACTCCCTTTTACTCTACTGGAAGAAGGGAAGGGAGATTCAGATTACAGGAGAGAAGATCTATGGGCCAGATGTATAAGTGGAGAATATCTCTTCTGCCCACATTTCAGTGTTTGGAATTCAGTCATGTGGTGATACCTCACTCTAAGGGAGTCTGAGTAAGTCTGCCTAGAAGGGAAAGGAAATGGGATTTAGCAAGTATATAGCAGTCTCCGCCACAGGCTTGGGCAGTTTTTGGCTTTTATAGTTTCCCCCAGGTTGCCCATATGCATAGTCTTTTTCCTTAGTCCCTCTGAGATAAGGACAGGACAGCAGTGAACATGTCCTTTCCATCATTTAAATCTTACCATGCTCCTTATGAAAGGAATGACATCTGGGTATTCAGTATCAGTTATGTACCAGGTACTCGTCGGGGGATGCAGACATGCCAAACAGTGTCCCTGAATAGGAGGATTTAGGAACAATTTGGTGAAAATGGAAAAACACCTCTTCCTAAAACATAACCAGAAAAATTTTCTAAGAATAGCTAGGAAAGAGATTATTCTAGAACACCTTTCCTTAAAACCCTTCAGTTGGAA
Organism: Macrotus californicus; assembly: GCA_007922815.1. Lineage (NCBI taxonomy): Eukaryota > Metazoa > Chordata > Mammalia > Chiroptera > Phyllostomidae > Macrotus > Macrotus californicus. Next base: position 103,639 of record VMDR010000962.1, read on the forward strand.
CCTTCCTGCATCCCACCCTACCAATGACAAAATGATAAACTTACATTTCTGAAGCTAATATATGAGATCCTTCATGATCTGGCTTCTGCTCACCCTCGTTTCTCAGCATGCTCTCCTGCACACTCCACCCAGGCTGCCAACCCTGCAGTTCCTTAAATGCACCATGCTCTCTTCTCATGTAGAACATCCTACATTCAGCTTCTTTCTCGCGGAATTCTCTTTCTCCCCTCTCTCTGCTTGTTGAATCCTTTTCTTATTTAGATCTCAACCTGGATGTTATTTCTTCTAGGAAGCCTGCCCTGACCTCATGCCACCCCTCAAATTTGATGTAGGTGCTCCCTCTTTTTGTTTCCATGGGACTCTCTATTGTCCCTATTTGGTTCTTACTGTTTGCCTCTCTACTGTCTATGTCTCCAAGGGCCCACCTTGCTCATTGTTATATATCAGCACCCATTACAGTGCCTGGCCCATAGCAGGCACTCTGTGACTAGGTGAAGCGCAGTGAATAGCAGTTCTATTACCTATTGTTTTTCCCACCCCATTAGTAAAGTATACCCACAAAGGAAATAGATGAATTTTCATAACTGACCCTGATTTTCTGTTGTTATTGTTGCTTTTTGTATTTATTTTTATTTTCCTTGAAATATTTTATTTAAGGTAGTGAATCCTGCCACCCCTGTTAGCCCAGTTATCTGGACTGATGAATTGTTCCTCCACCCCTCAACTTAGGATTCCGCAAGCTGGTGCTAGCACATGCTGTGTCGATTTACCATGGGGACCCGATATAAAGCTAGTTATTCCCAGTTGGTCAGAGCTTCTCTCTCCAGCTGCTCCATATTCTCACAAACACACTTGGATAGCCCAACCTGAAAACTGAGAGGGTGGAGGTGCCTGCGCATATGTGGACACGGAGCCTGTTCCTGAATTGGGCTCTACCGCCCTCACTTAGCATGAGTAGGAAGGTGAATCTACTGTAGGACCAGCGCTCCTAACCCTGTTAGGCTGGTTGGAGTCTGAGCACTCCAGGAAATATGGCACAAAGTTTTCTTTCATGAATCCTGAGAAGCAGACTACATGATGACTGCAGAATCATGGGTCACTGCACCAATTCCTTCAGGCAGTCATTCATTCACTCAACAAATATTTATTGGGCCTAAATTATAGATGCTGAGGTTACAGAGGACAAGACAGGAAGAACACTTGCCATCTTTTAATGAGTAGGAGAGAAGTTAAACAACACAGGAAAAAATAAGAAACCATATATAAAACTATTTTGAATGATGAGAGATGCTTTTTTAGTCTTCATGAAGAAGCCAGATTCTTGCTGCAGTTGGATGACTTACTCCCCTCTTCTGAGTTGGAATCACAGCCTTCCTCTTAGTTGATTAGGTCTCCTCACCCCCTCAGGACATCTAGATGCCCAGACAAATCACATTTACACACTTCCCCTGTCCTACTCCTGGCAAACAGCATCTGCACTCCCAGTCCACGTCTGCCCATCCCTCACCCTTCCTGAACCTATGAGCTAGAAGTCGGGCTACCAGAACAGCTGGGGCAGAACCAGGCAGCACTCATGTTTTGTCTGTCAGGCCTTACCTGGTGCCCCAAACTATGCACCCCTCTGCTACCCAGTCTGAATCCACTTGGCCAGATCTGCAGGCTCAGCTCTGCCGGCTCAGCTCTGCCCAGCCCCCAGGATCAATCCTGACTTCAGACTAGAATTCAAGTTGCTGCTGTCCAACAGTGCTGACCTGCTCTTGTCACTTCGGCTACTTGCTTATTGTCCCTAATCTTGTGACTCATTCTGACAAGTAGATAGTCTGACGCATATCTCTGTCCTTAAGTTTCTGCCTTGGTTATTTTCCTGGTACCGAGGCCCTCAGAGGCTGTGGACATTTCTTGTTTAAGTGTCCTGCCCTGGCCTCTGGTTCTCTTGTAGACTGTGACTTACCCTTGACCTTGCTACCTGAAAAAAGACATTCCTGGGGTGGCTCTTTGCCTCCTGGGATTCTTTTTTTTTTAAATATATTTTATTGATTATGCTATTACAGTTGTCCCAAGAAGTATTCCAAGCCATGAAAGCCAAGGACCTACATCCAAAATTACTCTATCCAGCCAAGCTATCATTTAGAATGGAAGGGCAGATAAAGTGCTTCCCAGATAAGGTCAAGTTCAAGGAGTTCATCATCACCATGCCTCCTGGGATTCTTAATACTGCCTGTGTTCGACTTACATTTGATGTGCATCTTTGTGCCCATCCACCTAGCAGGTGATCCCTAATGTTTTCCACTGAAGCCCCAAAACTGACTTCTTGCTGTCATACTCATGTGACCTATTACTATGTCCACCAAATTCTGTGTTCCTCCACTGAATTGGTTGTTCTCTCCCCTTGGTGCTTGCCCTACCTGAGTAGATGAGTCTAATTCTAGTTCTCAGAACTCCTGCTGTCCTTCCTGTCCTAATGCAGCTAATCAGTCCAGGTCCAGCTGTGTTCTAGGATATGACTCTCCCTGACCCTCAGGATAAACCATCCTGCTTCCATCTTTTAAGTTTCCCAAGATGTCTCAGTTGGGTAATCAAGAGGTACTCAGAGCATCATCTAGCCATGGTACAGAGAGAGGGACTGATAGAGTCCTTTAGCTATAGTTGAGAAAAAAATCAACAGAAGGCCAGGGCAGCTGTAAGCAAGACATGGCAGCCTTACTAAGTAGGGGATCTCAAATCCCTGTGGTCTGAGGACAGATGTCCCATAAAACCATGTGCAGCCTAATTTATACTGGATGATTAGTTCTGCCATGGGAAGGTTACCTTGTTTGTGCTGGAAGCTAAGGTGTCCAGTGAGAGCCCTCCTCCCTAAAGCTTGCCCCATGTCCAGGAAAGGGGACCAAACTTCCCTCCAAGGGATGCTATTGAAATCCAGCATTTTGTAAGCTTTGCCCTAACAGTCCTGATTCAACAGCCTTTGCTCCTTAACCTGATGTGTGCCTAACCCCATGCTTTGCTCTGCTGGTTTCCTGTTTGTTCTGGCCGCACCTCCGGCTTTGGTGCTTCAGTTGGCCTGCTTCTCCTGCTTCTTTTTCCTGACTTATGGTATTCATTCATTTATTCATTTGAGATCCTTACTCCACAGGAGCTTATAGTCTGGTGAGAAGACAATTACACAAATGGTTACTGGGTACGATTGTGATAAATGTTGCCCAGGGAAACTTGAAGATGTTAGGGAGTGATGACCAACTGCATCTGACACATATGGAATGCTTTCCAGAGGAAGGGACTTAGGAAGCAAAGTGAAAGACTCTGGGATGCTGAGGTAGGGAGACAGGGAGGGTGTGAAGAGCATTTCCGGCTCTGTGGAACAGCATAGGCATAGGTCCTGAGGCAGGCAGGAGATTTTTTTTCCTCCTGGCTAGACATTGCCCACACTGTCTACCCAGAAACTGACTGCCTGACTTCCTTGGCACAAGAACTTCTCTTTTGCACTACGGCATAAAAGCCTTGAGAATACAGTCTGGTATTCCAAGGATCTCTCCCTGTCTTGACTTTGGCTCTCTGGGTAGAATGAGAGTTGTATGTAGTGCATCTGGGGGATTTGCTTCCTTGTTCTCCACATTGGGCAGAAGTGGATGGGAAGGAGGGCTGTGGCCTTAGGAAGTTTATACAAGGCCCTGGACTTCTTCATTCCCTCAACCCTGACTCCGTGGGTTCATCTTCTCTGTCACATGCTCCTGAGGATTTGTGTCTAGCATAGAGCCTGGCTCACAGTAAGCACTCTGCATATGCAGTCTGATTTGATTAGATTTGATCTGGGTCAGTGTAAATAGGTACAGGAGGAGATATAAAATAGAGAAATCAAAAGATCATGACTATAAGGAGAACAGTGATGTAATTTTAACCTGAAAATTATCTGTGAATAGACAGCACAAGTTGTTCAAACCTGTCTTTTATAATATAATTATATGCAAATGCCCCTGTGGTCTTCCATACCATCTTGTATACCTGATAGAGCATTCTGGGGAATCCCAGGGGAGTTCCTGGAGATAAGAAAAAAATATAAAGACAAGAGACTTAGAATTTTTTGTTTGAAAAGCAACAGCAGTTATTTAATACACAGTGGGCCCTCTGCCAGTGGAGACCACCCTCTGCAAAAATTTCCAATACTTTGTCAGATTACACACACTGCTTTGCTGTGTTATTGGAAATCTCCAATTGGTAGAAATGCCGACTACTGGGGCCAAGTTGTGATTTCTCTTAGTGGCCTGAGTCCTAGTTATCAAAACCCCTTGGAATAGATCTGATTCTTTCTTCATAAGATTTCATTTCCAATGTTTATATTCCCCACTCTGCTCAGGTGCTGGCACTGCAGGGAGGAACCAAGAGGACCCCTGAAGCGCAGGCAGCTCCTTCTGTGCTGCCCTCACAGCCCCATCACTAGGTAACATCTGCTCATGATGACCCAGTGAGCCCTGTGGTCTGGCTCCTATGACTGTTGCCATATTTATTCCTTAATGTCTAGATTTCTGCTTCAGATCCCTGCTTGGGTCCCAGTACTTTGGACTGGGGTCTTGTCTTCTCTCACAAGGCCTTCTTAGGAGTGATGTCAAATCCCCATCCCTATGAACGAGTCGCCAGTATTTGAGGCCAAGCGCTTCTGCCTGCCTTCTCCTTGTCTCTGCCTATTGCCAGACTCCACTGGTCCTTTCTGGCTCTGCCTTTGACATTAACTTCCTTCATCACCTCTGATTCTCTGTTTCTTATCCTGTAAGTTGAATGAGCTTGAGTATATCAGTGATTATAAAAACTGGCCGCATCTTAGAATCACCTGGGAGAAACTTTACAGAGTACCAATACCCAGGACAGGGACTAGGGTGACGCAAACCAGGCTTCTGGTGTGCAAAATATAAGGAAGCACCATTCTCAGAAGATGACCCGGCACTTGTAGGACCCCAAGAACGATATCTTTGTACATTCTGTGCCTTAGGAATCTGGCTTACCTCACCCTAGTCCCAGCCCTGCCACTACCAAAGCAAACCCCCAGAGATTCTGATCTACTAGGTCCAGGAAAAGGCCCAGATATTGGTATTTAAAAAAAAAAAAAACTATGCAAGGGGTTAATATGTATAACCAGGGTTGAAGACCACTGGACTAAATTATTTCTCTGGGGTCTCTTGCCTGGGAGTGTACCCTGAGGCCCCTAGCTGAATTTTCCTACCCATGCTGGACCCTGAGACTTGGCTAATGACTTGTGATGCCTTGCTCTCCTGGCAGGCTGGTCTCATTTCCAGATCCCAGGCAGGCTCACTCTAGCCCATCCTCCTTCTGTCAGGGCTTAGCTCTGAGCAACTCTTTCCTTCTTCAGGTAAAACCCCCATCAGATAACTAAGGTACCAAGTCTGCCATACTGTTAGTTCTCGGGACATGTGTCAGGTGCCTGTGTACCCTTCACAGAATGGGATGTGAAGAGCTCATGATACTGTAGTATTCTGTTACGTCTTTTTCCATTCACTCAACAAGTGTGTATGGAGTACCTATTGTGTGCCCTGCCCTGTGTTATTTATTGAGGAAGACAAAAATACCGAGGGGGTGGGGAGGGGGCAGGCAAAAGTAGATTTACAGTTGTGAGCACAAGAAACAGTATGTGATATAGTTTATGCCTAGAAGAGCTTATGGTAAATCAGCCTTTCCTGAAGAATGCTCTGATTGTTTACAGGTGTCACACAAAAACAAGACAAAAAACCGTTCCTGATAAAAGAATTCAGGAAGTCCTTTAGAAGACTTCTGATAGTGTTTAACATGCTGATATGCATTGTGTATCTCTAAACAGGAAACCCAGCGGCTCCAGAAGTGATCCCTAAGTATGTATGAATACCAAACTCGCATTTAACATGGAATATCCCAAAAGACACTTTGGGAAAGGCTGTCATAGATCGTAGAAAACTAAATCTGGAATGAATCTTAAATCTAGACATGAGAACTTCATCAGTGTGACCCAGCTGTTTGAACAGCCACAGTACTCTGTTGATTCCTAATAAGCTTAAGGCCAGCTAAATTGCTTGGGTCTTTTTTCACAAACCGTCCTTAAGTAGGTCTTTTCCTTTCAAAATCTGGTCTATAGACATTTCTGGAACCTGAGTATAGGACCTATCAAGTTTAACTTTATTGGTTTGGGCCCATGGTTAAAGACTGTTGAGATCTTTTGTATCTGAGTCCTGCAACAAATCAGCTAGGTTTCCAAACTACTTGTTGTCCATAACTTAAGGAGGTAGGCCTTGCTAGGGAAGGTGTTTATCCAAGCCTCTGAAGAACATGCTGAATTAGACCAATCCCCGCATCACATCACTGGAGGCTTCCCTTGGAACTGGCACTAATCCTTCAATCAACACTATTGGGTTTAATCATTCAACAAATCCACCCATTTCAGCCATCACTGAGCCAACAACTCTTCATCTGAACCAAAGGATAACATGAGAGGTTTAGGGACCCACTTCATGGAAATCCACATTCTCCTGTTTTATCAGTCTGGTAATACTTTCAAAAAGGATAAAATAAGGTTGATTTATCATGGGTAAGTTTTTCAAAGAGGATAGTGTTTTATTTTTGTGATTATAAAAGCAACCTATGCTCATTATAGAGAATATGAAAAATAGAGAAAAAAACTAATATAAAGAAGAAAATTGCCCTGGCTGGTGTGGCTCAGTGGATGGAGCGCCAGCTTGTGAACCAAAAGGTCGCCAGTTTGATTCCCAGTCAGGGTGCATGACTGGGGTGCCGGCCAGGTTCCCAGTTGGGGGCGTGCCAGAGGCAAGTGATGGATGTATCTCTCGCACATCGATGCTTCTTTCCCTGCCTTTTTCCCTCCCTTTCCCTCTCTCTAAAAATAAATAAATAAAAGCTTAAAAAAAAAAAAAAGAGCCTGGCTGGTGTGGCTCAGTGGACTGAGTGCCAGCCTGAGAATCAAAGGGTCGCCAGTTTGATTCTCAGTCAGGGCACATGCCTGGGTTGTGGGCCAGGCCCCTACTAGGGGGTGTGCAAGAGGCAACCACACCTTGATGTTTCTCTCCCTCTCTTTCGCCCTCCCTTCCCCTCTCTCTAAAAACAAATAAATAAAATCTTTTAAAAAAAGAAAATTAAAACCATCTGACACCTAACCACCCAGAGATAATTTCAGTTAACGTTTGCTATGTCTTCTTGTAGTCTTTTATTACACACATATATTGATTTATTCAACAATGTTTACTGAGTGTCTTCTATGTGCCAAACATTGTTTTAGGTGCAGCACTAAGCCAAAGAACACGAACAGTTCCCCGGCCCATAAAAAAAGATCTCTGTCTGTGTAAGGCTGACATTCGAGTAGAGGTTTATAAACGAATGAATGAGTAATATTTTAAATAGTCTTTATTGAAAGATACTTTAAAAAATACCCTGTGCTCCTCTCACAACTTGACATTGTATCAGCTCAACTATTCCTGGAATGATTTTGTATTAATGGTGTAGGCTAGCTTCTGTTGCTCCCTGTTCTCCTTATGAAAAGTTTCCAATCTTCCCTTTAATAATACAATCTAGAGTTTTCTGGGGTTCACCAGCTGATGGTTTCCAGAATGTAGCTTTTACCACTCTTTGAAAAATTGGGACAAAGGTGCTTATCTACAGTCACGTGGCACCTCTTCTTTTTCACTATTTCTCCAAGATTACAGATTGTAGTTTCTGAGCCCACCTGTCTGGGAGGCCACTTTTCTAGGCTTGAAGACTTGAACTCATTTACGGGCACTCTTCCTATCTCTCCACCCATCATGGGCTTCAGTCTGCTCCTACCTGACTTTATTGTACCTTCCCAGACTGGAGATTAGTCTCCTTGGCAGAGCAGGTAGAAGTGTAAGGAGCTGAGGGGTTCTGCTCTCTCTGCTGCCTATTAGCATGATGTCATCTGCCCCAAGTAGTGGCCCCTTCTCCCCTTGTTTTTGTTAAAGATTTTATTTATTTATTTTTAGAGAGTGGGGAAAGGGAAGGAGAAAGAGAGGGAAGGAAACATCAATGTGTGGTTGCCTCTTGCACACTCCCTACTAGGGGCCTGGCCCACAGCCCAGGCATGTGACCTGAACTGGAACTGGGAATCGAATCAGTGACCCTTTGGTTCACAGGCCTGTGCTCAATCCACTGAGTTACACCAGCCAGGGCTTCTTCTCTTCTTGAACTGAACTTGAAGGGGAAGCTTATGGAGGAGTCTGGAGGAAAGCCTTTTAATTTTTATTAGTTTCAATAACTTTCTTTAAAAAAATCCTGATAGTATTCTTGTGGGACTGAGTTATTCTGTTACTACATATTGTATTTGAAATGTTCTCATTTTACAAATAAGGAAAGAGAGGCTCATGTTCAGAAAATGGCATGACATAAATCTGACCCCAAACTAGGATTATAGCCTTCATTTGAATCAACCTTGCAGTATCTGAGTAAAAAGTCTTGCAAGAAAAAGATCACTCACGGAGAAAAAGGACCTCAGGGGAAATTTAATTGAGAACCCCTTCCATGGGGAGAGGACAATGGATGTCACTGAATGAGCCCCAGATTCCAGCAAGTTTTCCCTGTTGCAGACATCCCACTGGGACCGTGCAGGTCTGTTCTGCTTAGGGGAATGGCAAAACCCATCCTCTTTGCCTTCGGTGTTGGGTTCCCACATAGGAAGCCAAACAGCTGGTTCTTCTCCATATGTGGCCTCCCCAGCCTTATTCTCTGCATTAACTGAAACAGTTCCTCAGGGGAGCCACTGACAGCTCCCTTTGATTGGCTACCGACAGTCATGCTGGGGCTTCTAAGCAGCTCCTTGTTAACCTTGAAAGATGACTATTTTAGTTTTTTGGAGTCTCTGTCACCACCTGCAGACAGAAACAGATGATTTAAGAGGTGACCAAATAGAAATTCTCTGACCTTCAAACAGAGGTATCCCTAGAATATGTGGAGACAGTTGAATCGCTGCCTGACTTGTCTGTCTTTATGTCCTGGCTCTATCCTCAGTTCACTGTGTTAGATAAGAGGTTTCATGTTACCTTCTGGAGAACTGAGATTCCTGGGTAGGCTCATAAGGCATCTACAACACTATTCTCTGTAAACATCCTTTGCAAATGCTGTGCTAGTAACTGACTTGGGTGGATGCCATTTTGGCATAGACAGTGCCGTCTTTTAGGACAAAGGGTGGGAGAGGTAGGTACAAAAAACCATACAAATCAAGTTAGTTTAGTCTATGCTAATGAATAAATAAATAAAGCGATTCACTTGTGCATTTTCTAAACCAAGACCAGGAAACATAAAATTCTCTTCAGTCTATAATAGAATATAAACTTCAGTTTCATTTTCTAGCCAGAAGAGTCAGAAGGCCAAGAAAAGGAGAGAAGATGGCAGTAGGAGAAAAAGAAAGAAGACTGGAGAACTGTGCAGGAGAGGAGAAGGGAAGGGAAAGTCGAATAGGCACCGTCTCTGAGGGGTGCTGCCTCCTTGATCCTTCCTGTCCGAGATCACGTACATCTGCCAGGAATAGTGGTAGGGGCTCTTTAAACTCTATAAACACAGCAACAAGGAGGATCAGTTCAGGACTCACTCTGTGTGGAATGAGTAATACGGGTTATTTATAGTTAACTGCTCTACCTAGTATGCCATTAGATGGCTGGTTCGGTCTTGTGCTAGATGCCCCTAGACCTTTTGTCCTGATACTCTCTGGTCCTTCTTCCCTTGTCCTGCTGGGATCAGCACTGGCCACAAGTCCCCTTCTTCATCTCCTGTCAGTGGAATTTAGACCCATCCTTTCCTTGCTGCAGAGCTGATAGGCCAATTGCAGAATTGTAGTTGGCCTCCAACTGTTCACTGCAGACTATACAGATGTCTGTATTTCTTTTACTTTAGCTATTTCTGCTCTTATTGGCTACCACACATATTCATGCAAATGCAGAAATTTCAGGAGGTGCAATTCTCTTCCAATGTAAACCTGTTCCATGAATACCTTCTGCAACAAACTGCTCTACAAAACGTCTGTGAAAGTCTTTCCCAGCTGTTGAAGAAAGGGTTTTTTTGTCTTCCATGGGTTTACACAGGAAAAAAGTACTTTTTGGGGGGTGAAGAGCTGCTTAGAAGACTTCCTGTTCCATTAGGAGCTCTTTTGTGTATGGTTTCATCCTATGTCCAGCCATCAGATTGTCCTCAGCCATGGCAGCTGTGGCTAAAGATTGTTTTTTTTTTTGAATTAACTATTTCCTTCCTGTTATATGTAGCCTATGCTTTCATGCTTTCTCCAATTTTAGAACTTGTTTGCCAACCTCCATTGTTGATTCTATCTGGTGTATTGTCCCCTCTCTCTGGCAGCCTCCACTTTCCATGCTAACCCAGGCCTTGGGACCTTGGCTCCTTTTTCACTGAAGGCTTCAGCCAAATGGCTATGGCCTAAGGTCTCTATCCAGGTCTCATTATTACTCTGAGCCCAAGGTCATTCAATACTCCCACATTCTCAGACTTTAACCAACATCCCCCTGGACCACATTACCCAACAAGTTTGTTTTAACAGTATCTCTTTCACTCCCTTCCTAGCAGATCTGACCAATGTGTGGCAGGCCCAGTGTCCTCATTAACTACAACTGCTTGGAACTGGACAAAACCACCCTCTTTCCTCCATCTCCCCTTTGTCAAGATCACCTGTTGAACATTCACCAACATCATTCTCATCTCTATCTCCTTTGAATTGCTCCATCTACAGTAGAGATATGTGTGCACACAATCATATTCATCTTAATCTCCATGGGATTCATCTGCATGATGTTGCCAGGAGGAGGGTGCAGGCCAGAGGAGAGATGTATTTACCAAAACTTAGAGGGGTCCAGAGAGAATGAAATCATGAGGAATTGAGTTTGACTATATAATCTGGTTCCCTTGGCCAATGCTTCTTCAACTCTAATGGGCAGGTAAGTCACTTGGAGACCTTGTTAACTTGTCGTTTCTGACTGAGCAGGTCGGTAGGAACAAGGCTCCACATGATGCCAGTATCACAGTTCCCACCAGTCTGCGGACCAAGCTTTGAGTGCTAGGGGCTAAGGCTTCTCTCCCACAGGGTTCTTGACCTGTTCCCATTGCTGGTTTCTCTTTCCTACCAGAGAGTCACCATTGGTAAAATGGGCATATGGAACTGTCCAATGTCTTAGCCCCTTACAGTGCAAATATGTAGTGCCCTGTGTGATATGTTACATCCTGGTCAGCAAATGTCAGCTCTTCCCTAAAATCTTCGCCAGTTCTCCAGTGGAAGTTCTCATTCTGATATCCTTATGTGCTTCAATCTGATTCCTTTTAGAACAGTTCAATTCGATAAAATCCAGAAGCCTTCAGTGAACATTTTTGACATGTTAAGCAGTGACTCTCTTTGACACTGAAGAGACGATGACGCCATTAACAAAAATGGAGGCTTTGGTTATACAAATGAAAGAATAGACTTGGGGAGAAGATAACCAAGTCTTTTTTCTTTGCACATATTCAAATTATTTCACTCCATAAATTTTCTCAATAACTAAGTCTATATTTTCTAAAATATGTGTCATAATATGCAGAGGTGGGGAGGCAGCATGGGACAGCACCCTCTAGAGTCAGACTTCATGTGTTTGGAACTCAGCCTCAATGCTTCCCAGCTGTGTGATCTTGGACAAGCTTCTTAACCTCTTTGTGCCTTGGTTTTTACATCTTTAAGATAGAGATAATAATAGCACCCAGCTCATAGGGTTGTTATGTTGTTAGGAGAATTCAATAAGTCATTATTTATAAAGCACTTAGAATTTCACTAATATGTGGTATTTTAAATAAATGTTTCTCTAACACATATACATTATAGAGGTTTCACTCCAGAAGAGTATGAGTAGGAGTCTGGATTTGGGAGCTGTCAGTGTGTAAGTATTGTCAGGGCTTAGGAGCAAAAGATATTTTCCAGGGAGAATGTAAGTTGCAGAATGAGTGACAAAGAGGGAAGAAATAAATTCTTTAGGGAGTACCAATGTTTAAGGGGTGAACAAAGGAAGGGGGTGCAGTAAAGGATACTGAGAAGTAAAGATGACCCTGGAGGAATTGAAATCAGGAAGCCAAATAAGTAGAAAATTTCAAGAAAAGGGTAGTAGTCAACAATGATCTATGCCATAGAAACATCAAATGAGATAAGGAATAAAACAAAGCCATTTGCTCATATGACTAATAAAGCATGTTTCAAGGCTACACATAATTCCTATTTATGTCTGTCTCTACTCACTAAACCATGGGTCCTAATGGAAGGGACTAAGTGTATTATTCAGCCTGAATTCCCAGGGGCCAGCATATACTGCAGCATAGCAGGGCTTGCTCAGTGTTGTTGAAATAGTGTACTTACTCCTAGGCTCTCTAATGACTCCTGTTCCTTAGTGGCCTACATCAGCCTGCTTGTCTATTGAATGAGACAATAAACAACAAGGTTGAAAGAATCTCAATTCCTCTCCTGTCCTTCCTTTTTGGCACCCAAGGAGAAGGCAAAGCCAGTACTTCTTGGTACTGGGCATCTTTTTCACATGAGCTTGGGTCACTGTGGAAGTTGAGATGAGGTAATATTAAGTCTGGGGTGGGGGAAGTGCTGGCTGGTGAAAATCTGTCAAGATCACCTTCTTGGTGTTCACAGTGTCTTGTGACTATGACAGCAGCCCTTCCTTCTAGCCCGATGTGCACTAGCAAGGTCCCACAGTTCCTGTGCTGGTCTGTCTACCTCCAGAGGCTCTCTGGTGACAGTCTTCTTTGCTCTTAGAACAGCTCACCACACATTGGTGGTGCTGAGGGAGAAATGGTTGGATCCACTTCAAGATTCTAGCAGCCTGGGTAACTTGAAGGTGATTAGGACAGCAGAGCCCTAGAGCTTCTCTAGGTGGTCAGATGATGCTAGACTGGGTAGGTCTTTGGCCTTCAGGTTTATGCTGGTGTTTAGGCTCCTGCAGGGTTGTAGAATTAATTAAAACTGACAGATCTGGGGGATGGTGAGCCAGAGGAAGGAGGGGAACGTGTGTGGGTTGTAGGACTACAGAGCCCCCTGCTGAGAAATTGTAATCCTTGAAGTCCCCAGGTGAGAAGGAGGGAGGAAAGACTGGGGGTGGTGGGCTGGGATGGTGGGGGAGCTCTGATTCATTCTAGTGTTGACAAATAGCCTGGATTCCTTTAACTCTGCTGGACTTTGCCCTTTCAGGATGTACAGTCAGCATCAGCACGCTGCTAATGGGGCTTTGAGAGTCTCCTTTTGATGAGTGCGTCCCAGAAAGCAGGTATTAGCCATTTCTGCTGGGAAGGCAATGAAGGCATTTGCAGCTGAAATCGGCTTTCCTGGATGCCCTAATAAAGCAGAGACTTTCAAAGCCCCATTAGCAGTGTGCTGACTGCAGCTTTCCATCTGCACTAGCCCAGTTCAGGAGGGGAGTGCTGGGGACTCATATCCTAAACCTCCATGAAGGAACTCCCTTCACACCAAAGCTAGCTTTTTTCCATCAGTAAGCTTTGAGCTCCTTAAGAGACAAGCCTGGTCTCTTTATTCTCCGGGCCTGGTATGGAACCTGGTGCAAAAAAAAAAAAAAAAAAAAAGACTCTCAATAAATGTTTATGGAACTGGGGGACATCTTTGTGTGGGGGGTTGTGGGGAGTCTTTGGCTAAAGGGACTTGAAGCATCACTTATGGACAGCTCCTATCTTGATGCTGGCTCTTGGTGATCACTCAATATATGTTTATAGATGGATAAATGACAGGTAGGGCTAAGGGGGAAGGGAAGGGCAGAGAAGGGATGGCCTGAGACATAAGGAAAAGTAGTTCTTAACTCTGTCTCCCACCTGCTAGTAGGAAGACTACAGTATATTTCTCCCTCAGAGGACCTTTCTCTTATTAGTTCCCAAAGATGGGGAGTGGCATGGGGAAGAAGGGGTCTTTGTTGCCAGGCTCTTTTACAAATAGTATATGCTACGGAATTAATATAGAGAAGATGTCCTTCTTTCTGGGAGAGGTAACCAAGCCTGTCACCAGTTATGTGACTTGTTCAGGTTCACATAGCTGTAAACTATGGAGCCAGAATTCAAGTCCTAGTTAGTCTGCCTTCTAAGCTCCTACCTCCCTGATCACCTCCCACCTTCCCTCTGACCCCTGAGCTCAGTAAGTCTTCACCTGTCCTCCTTGTGTGCACCTGCCCTAAGGCAGTAATCTAGAGGTGGATCATTCCAATTGCCCAACAGCTTATACCTCTTTCATGACCCAAAGCAAATTCCTGGGGGGTTGGTGGATGGACTAATGCAACAGCCCTATTAGCTGTTGGTTTCAGTTTCCATCTGGTTTGCATCTGACCCAACAATGTTTCTCCAGGTGGATAAGCTCTCCACATCTACCAAGAAGCTCGGGAAAGGGAAATAAATAATAAATAAATAAATGGCATGAAATAGATAAATAGACCAGGACTGCCTGCCTATGCGTATTTATTCCAGTTATGTGACTTGTAATGGGCCTGGTGTCAGGGAGATCTCGGGTGAGCTGCTGGCGTGTGACTAGGCCTCTTCACCTCTTTCTGTCCTTTGGCTATTTCCAGTCAGGATTTAGTCCCTGCACATCTTCAAGAGCCCTCTAATCAGAGAAATTAACTCTTACCAGACATGGGAATTAATCTTTGTTAATGTTGTTGTCAGTCTAACTTTGCCTTCCTCGGTGCCAGACATGGATGGAGAGGACATCCTAGGAAGGACTGCCACCACCACTGCCAAAGGCCTCAGTGGGGACATGCAGGGTGTCATCTTAGGAATGGAGACTAGGCTGTCCTTCTCCCTGCAGTGGGAGATGTGCAGAACCCTTGAGGAGCGCTGCTCTGGTGTTCACACCCAGCAGTGCCTGGCACAGGGTTTTAAAAACATTGAGCGACTAGAATGTGTGACTACGGAATGCTAGAGAGGGAGAGGAGGCACACTGGGAAGCGTGCCAAAGCAAAATGACAACCAGCCAGGAACTGTAGATTCGAGGAATTCTTCACTGTTCACCAGTCTGTTAAAAATACAGACTTGTCTTTTGAAATCATCCTTCAATGGGCATGTGTGTGGCGGGGGGCAGGGTAGGGGACAGATCCTCAGTTGCATTTGTGAAAAGTTTGGAGCCAACATCAAGGTTCACAGAAGCATGTGATCTTCAGACACAGAGCAAGTATGAGGCAAAGATGACCAGGTTGCTGAAGGGTGAATAAACATGACTTTAATACCATCTTCCATGACGTATATTTCATACCCTCTCATTTGCTCATGGAAAACATATTACAGAGAGTTGCCCGTTAGTGTCATACTTGTTCATACCGCAGTGCTTGCTTCCGTTAGTGCCAAGCTATCTGTGTACTTGTCAGTGGTCATCAGCATTCTGGAGCAGGTTTTCATTTTAAGTTACAACGTTCTCTTGCTTAGAAGTTTCTTTTTCAGCATTAGGAAATTGGAGGGTCTGTTTCTGAGTGAGGTGTGGGGAGGAAAGCACTAGCCTGGGACTGAGGAGGGCGGGCTTTGTCACACTGTATTCTGTGACCTTGGAATGTCACTTTTCCTCTGGTCCTCAGCTTCCCCATCTCTAAAATGTGGTTAATAGACAAAATTTTTACTGGCTCTTTAGCAGCAACTGAGAAAGTAGAGCCAGGTAATGGCCTTAGATATCTGCGGTAGAGAAAAAAGGGGACCAGTTTCTTTAAAATTTGGGAAAAAGTGGTCAGAATTTATGTCACTTTCATAGCCACATGTCAGAGCTGCAGGAGTATCCCACCTGGGTAGGGCTTTCTGTTTCACACTCTCCATTTCTTGGATGATTGCTTTCTCTGCTACTGGGATTTTTAAAAAAATAAAAAACCCTCCAAGACAAGTCACTTTCTCATTGGGCTGTGACGTGCTACATGAACCATCTATATTACGGGTGCAACCACGGATGCCGCCAATGTTGATTCATACCTTGGTGACCTCATGGATCACCGACAGCCATGCCACCTGGCAGGCTGCCTGGAATCCACCAGGGCCTGTCAGGAGCCCCAGCTGCATCACCGTTTTGCAGGCGACCACGGGCCTGGTGGCCACCCTTGGGTTTCAAGCCTACTACTGTCAGTCTAAGCAACAATCACATCCTCAAATCAAAAGTCAGAAGTTGTAAGAGGAGTGCTGCTGCTCAGGAGCTGAGTGGTGACTTACAGGAGCACAATGGAATAACATAGTCTCTCTCAGACATCTTTTCATAACCCAAAGCCCTAGGTAGCCGATAAACAATGCGCTGCCGGTCGGCCTGAGTTCTTGCTATCTTGTCGGCTAACACATTCATTGTGAGGCTGCTTAGGCTGCCTATCGTGGGGGAAAGGACACCCTGGCCATTTCGGAATAGTGTGGATTAATCTGCAGGCTGCACGATGCCTTTACTTCATGGTCTTTGTCTCATCGGGTGCCACGAGGGAAGGTGAGTTGCTCTCTCTGGTTTTGGACACTTGCTTTTTAATCTTTTTTGCTGCCTTTGATTTTTACTTTTGGCTCAAGGGAAGGTTGTCATGGATAGAGCCTCGTGCCTGGCTTAGCGTGCTGTGTGCTGGAGGAGCGTAGTAACTCTGAGCACTCACGAGTGGGTTCAGGGCCAGGGATACCAGATCTCCTTCCTTGGCCTTCAAATGATCTCAAATGATCTCATTAGATCAAACAAGGAACATGGCTACAGAACAACCCCCCTCCAAAAACAAAACAAAACAACAACAACAACAAAGAAACCATATCCACCTCCACCAATACCACAATCTTAAATTGAGTTGCAGGAGGTTGAAGACGGATTAAAGCAAGAGAGGGCTGAGTAACACACATCAGTGTCATTTTCTGAGAACACCGATACTCAGAGACCATTTGGCAGTAGGAAAAGTCATCATTTCCAAAATTTGTCAAGTGACTCCTTGTTATGGCCTGCGTCTTAAAAGAAATAATGCTGCACACCTAAAATATAATAACAATGAAACAAAAATAAAGCTAAAATAAACTTTCCCTTTTTGTTCTTTCTCCATAGTTCTGTGAGAATCAGCAAGTAATGCTATAGAGAAAAAAAAGCAGTGATTTTGAAATCACATTGAAACTTGTCTGCATTCCTACCGTCTCTATGTCCTCATTTACAAATCTATACAGTAGGGACAATAATACCTTCTTTGTTCTTGTGAGGTTTAGGGTGTTTAATAAAGAGCTTGGCACAAAGTAGGTGATCAGTAAACAGAAATAACACTTACATGGGAGCATAAAATCTTCAGAAAAATATTACTCTAGGCTACTTTTGGTGCTCTTTCTGTTTAGATTTGCCAAGAATCAACAATCTAGGTTTAGTAATAGATTTATCTGTGAGTGGCAAAATGGGCCAATTTTTTTTTCTGCCTGGGGGTTCCCTGTGATTTGTTGAGGTGGTGTGTGACTGCCATGCAGCCAGTAAGGAAATAAACACTTTTCGTATCTTTCTAGGTGGAGGGGAGGTACGGGGGCGCCGGGGGTGGGAAATGGTGGCATGCGGCCTGCACGGTGAGATTTGCCTGGCTCAAAAAAGAATACTGACCACAATCCTTGATCAAATCCTTTTGGGACCAGACATGTTTCAGAATTCAGAATTTTTTTAGTTTTAGAAAAGTAGTGCGGTATGGTTACACTGTATTCTGTAATATCCCTAGCAGTCTAGAGCAGCAGCTTGTAAGGGAAAACCATTCAGGTTTGTGCAGCGAATATGTATCCTCAGTGGGATAAATGAGGTCTGCAGAGAAACTCAGGTCAGGTCAGGTCAGATTCTGCTGCCAAGGGAGTTATGAAAAATCTTTCAGTATTCAGAGCTTTTTCAATTTCAAAATTACAGATTGTTGATTTATAATATAATGCTGAAGATGATGAGAAATAATAACAACAATTGCATGTAATATGTGTTTTCCCTGTGCCAGGAACACTAAGTGCCTTACACATACTTTCTTAGTTGTTCTCTAACAACAGTCTTGAATGCTTGGTATTATTGTTTTCCTTTCAGTGATGAGGAGGATGAGGTTCAGAGATAGGAAGAAACGTGTTCCAGGTTACACAGCCAGTACAGGGCAACCCTGGGATTTGAACCTAGAAGACTCTGATCGCAAAGCGTATCCTGGTACAATATACTCATGCTTGTCCTTGCATGGTAGGGGTCGTCTTACTCTGGGAGTCCAGAGAATTTGTTTTGTGGACAATGGAATATTTATGCTATTTTAGTTGCATGATGGGAGCTGGGCTAAGAGTATCTTAAACTGGTGGTAGCTGAGAGGTGTGAAGGGACAAGAGGTGAATGGAGTGCAGATGACATCAGCTGGCCATCTCAACATTGGCAAGCAAGCTATGCTGATACAAGTCTAGCCTAGACAGGCTTTGACCTTGGTCTGGCTTCCCGCCCTTAAAGGAAAACTTCCTGCAGGTTCAACTGGTTGTATTTGGAACTCAGCTGTCCAGAAAGAGTAAGTGACCTGCCTCAGGCCCAGGCCAGGCCTCATCTCTGTGTGTGACCTCTATTGTGTGGGTAGAGTACTACAGAGAAAAAACTCCTAATGAGCCCTAATGTGAGAGGAAATGGCCATCCTAAAAATAACGCCAGGCCCTGTGGAGTAATGACATCATTAGCCAAGTCCAGCCTTGAGGGATTCTAAGCACTTTTTACTAGACATTTTTTTTTTAGCACAAGATGTATCAAGTAGATCTATTATGCTTGTCAGCCCAAGCAAGGGTTGCAAGGCAAGTATTAAGTGAAAGGCACATGTGAGGGCCATGACATTTCTTTTAATCATATTGTACGTAATTGGAATAGTTGCTATTTCCGAATCTTCGGCTGGGCAGTCTTCACGACCACAACAAAACAGATCTGGAAAGAGAGTCAGTTCTATTATATGGAGAGGACGTGACATTTTCACTTCATTCTAAGTCTTAGGGAGGAGAAGAGGGTCTGGGAAACCGGATTTACCAGAGCTGCTGAGAAAGACAGAAGTCGCTGTCATGGAGAACTCCTCCTCACCAGTCTTATCTTTCTCTTTTTCGATGACAAGTGGGCAGGTTTCCCCCTTCCGACGGTCCTCGGCCTGACAGGGTCCTTAGGACCGTACATGAAGTAAGAAGGCGTAGCACCCTTCATTTAGCCTCCTCTGAGCGACCATGAACTAACTGCTCTGGCTGATCCAGAACTTCACCCCACGCTCACTTGGCAAAGCACACGGCAAACAGTGGAGCCCTCGATAAACATTTGTTCAATTACATCAAATGACTGTGAATTCATTTTATAAATGGTGAGGGATTATTTTGTACATGTCTGTTTGTTTACTTGTAAGACATAATTATTAATATACTCCAACTCCAAGAATGGAAGAGGAAGCCAGTCTCTCTCCCAGAAGTTAGAGCAATAAAGTATGCATTGGGCTAGGAGCAAGGAGGCCTGTACCCTGTGGCTTCAATCAGGTGGTTTTATCAACTCAGGCTGCCTTCATGTAAGCAATGACAAAATCCCGTCACACCTCCCAGCTGCACAGAGGGACCAGCAGAATAAATGACGTTAAACTTTACTATGGTCCCAACACAAACCAGTCTACTATTGAAACTCAGACCTAAAGGATCTTTCGTTTCTCTATTGCACTGGTCCTACAGCAAGTGTGGCCATGTAATTCTGTGGGCCCACCTCCGTGAGGATGCGGGGAAGGTGAGGGGTGACCACTGTTTGTGTCTGGCCATGTACTTGTTTCTCCCCAGAATAAAATGTCTGCTTCAACTGCCTCCCTTCTTCCCTCCCTTCTTCCCTCCCTCCTGTGCCCTCCTTTCCCACTTCAGTCCTCACTCAGCCTTGCCTTCTCTTTGCTTTGCTCCCCTGGGGCCTGTCATAATTAGAAAGGAGGAAGGAGGGGAGCCGTCCTAGCTCACCAGGGCTTTAGAGGGAGCTGGGGCTGTGTGCTGGGGACCTAGGGATGCAAAGGTTTTAGTGTCTTCTTTTCCAAACATAGTACCCCCCCACACGGGCAGGGCCTATGTTAAAGTCAAGGAGGGTCCAAGGCCAGGGACACATGTCTTTGTGTGTAGATGTGTGTATAGCAAAATATGAATGTCTGTGTGTGTCTGTATAAGAGAGAATATGTAAAGATGAGTTTGTGGGTATGGACTTACAGTGTGTTGTGCTTCAGATGGGGGAGAAATGCAGAAAAGGTGATTTTTATCTGGAAACTTTAATCCATGTCAAATTTGGAAGTAAAGTCTCGTGGGAATCTCTAGGTGCTAGCCCCTCTTTCTGCCCTCACCTGGCTGTTTTCCCAGGTCCTCTGTTTTTCCTTAATAAGAGAAAAGCAGTAGTTGGAGTAGATGGTCAGAGCCATCCTATATCTTTTCTCCCTGCCCCAAATGCTAGGTGTTGGCATGAACTGAGCATGTTCATGCTCCGCAGAGTCACACGTGGGAGACAGATGCAGGTTTTTCCAGCTTCCACTGTGCTGCAGTCTCACTCCTGTGCTGGCATTTTCCTGGGCAATGCTGAGGGAATCATTAATCTGCCTCCTCGCTATTTTTCTGCCCAGCCCAGGGGACGATTCTGGTCTATAAATTAGCTCAGTACGGAGTGGGAACATCAAGGAAGGGATACAGTAAGGAGGAAAACAGCCACTCAGAAAGAATAGAGACATGAGGTGCGAGACTCAGAAAGTCGAGGAGGAAGGAAAACTGATCTTTTGAGGAAATAACATGAACAGAAAAGATTTCACCAACCTGTCAGGACCAGATTTTGGACAAAGGAGGTTGGGAATCTGGCCTTCATGATGTTATTCTAAGCTTCTTGCTTCAGCTAACCTCTCCGGGCTATGAGGCCATCTGTTAAGGTGAGATCTCACCTGGCTCTCACTCCGCATCCTGCATTCCTGGGAATTGGAGCACATGCAGAGAAACAAAACACACTCGTACCTGCCAATCATTCAGACCCGACATACTTGCTCACGCGACTCAATTAATAAAAAGTACCCGTGGCAAAGATTTCTAAGCAGCATGGTTAAGTGCTGGGAGGGGAGGTTATGTGGCCAGTGGGAAGGACATGGGCTCGGAATCAGGCTTGTTTCTGATTCTCTGGATGCCAATCCGTTGACTCAGGGCCAACACCTCAGTATCCTCATCCTTTAGGATCAGTTGGGAAGAGATGTCTTTCTCTGCCTTGTACTAGAGAAGCAGAAGCAGGTGAAGTGGTTAACAATATGGGCTGTAGGCACACGTATCATGGGTTTGAATTTCAACTCTTCAACTTGTAGCTAAGTGATCTCAGATGAGTTGCCTCACCTTGACGTTTGGCAGCCTCAATTCCCTTACCTGCAACATGGATATACTAATGGTGTCTTCTTCCTAGGGTTCATAAGGGATTTACAGGATATAATGCATTTAGAGCACAGGTGGCAAACACAAGGCCCGCGGGCCAAATCTGGCTCTCTACCTTGTTTTATGCAGCCAGGCACCTTGTTTCTACCTGGCGGCAGCACCGAGCTCTCACTTAACTGTTAAGGAGCAGTTACATTTACACAGTCCTAAAATTACATTCACCCTTCAAAGGCAACAGCGAGGCTGATGTGGCCCCCGGTGAAAATGAGTTTGACACCCCTGATTTAGAGCATTTCACACAATACCTGGTATACAGTAAGTGCTCAGTCCATGTCAGGTATCATCATTCCCCCTACTACTGCATTTGCCACATAGTATTATCATATTAGAATATTTCATTTACATATTCATTTCCCCACAACTGTGAACTCTCTCAGAACAAGGGACTTTTCCTTTAGCACCTTCCCAGTAGCCTGATATCCAGGGGTAGTTTAGTAAATGTAAAAGAAAGGAAAGTATTACTTATCCCTTCTCTTCCCTATTTCTCATTTTTTTTCCATCCTAAGTCTGTCCAGACTCCTCCTCAAGCTACTACCAGAAGGCAGACTTGGGGGCTGGAGTGCAGCCTCATCCCCATACAAAAGACATCCTGGATCAACACATAAAGATCCATGTTGTATCTATACTTAGTAGGCATTTGGCTCGTACATTTATTACATCACCAGGGCTATTTTTTCCTGAAGTTGTCTTCAATAGAGTCAATTGAAACACTAGAAAACCCCTTTTGGCTCCTCAATGAGTCTGAGGCCCAAACTTCTGGTAGGACAACACACTACTGTTGCTGCCCAAAGAAAGTGCCCTTAGCCACCCTGATCTGCTCATTCCCCAAACATGTAACACCAAACTGAATTGCACCCAGGGAGAGGAAGGACCAACTCACCACACAAAACTGACCTCCAGATGCCACGGTGCAAAATGCATACAAATGAACCATTGTATAGAACATAAGTTGTCAGTCTCCCTAAGTTGTCATCCTGCCTTAGTTTTCTCCCATCTGTCCATCTTCCAAAGGGATCCACAGGTGAGCCTGAGCCTCCCCAGTTTCTAAGACAGTCTTCAATGAGGCACTGGTTTCTGTCTGACCATCTGGTAAGACTGGAACTATTGTGTTATCTTGAACCCAGGATTTGGTGTGCTTCGATGAGCCCTTGAGTCACAGAAGCCTGCTAGGCAGAGCATTTCCTTTACTTCAACTAGTGTTCAGTCCATAGGCCAGGACCCGTGCTCTGATTCCCTACTCTGGAATTTTCTCCCACTCTATAATCTTCTGGTCTCCTTGTCTAGTATGACCAAGCCCCTTGCAGCCAAAACCACTGCCCTGAAACTCATCAATGACAGGATCGCTAAGAATTCTTTTTTGTCTTCCTTTCTGGAGCTGGTCCATCTCTCTGCATCCCTCTGCCTATTGCAAGAGTTTTACTGTATATAGATGGATAGTCAGGGCTGTATGCTTCTCTTTGGCCTTACTTGATCTCTAATGTTTAGACTTCCTTAGACTTGTGTTTGCCTTTGCCCAGACATATACACACTAGACAATTGGGAGCCACCCCATGGTCCCAGCCAACAGTGTTTGCCCTCTTGTTCTCAGAGCACTGAGGATGATGAGGGCTATGTAAAGCAGTGTAAAAGCTAAGTGGCTGGTACCTCCCTGTCTTTACTGTTACCTCATAATGGTGGGTAATGGTGCTGTTCTTGAGCAGGAGTTTTGGCTGAGTGTGTATGTGTGTTTTTGTGTGTGAATAAAAGAAAAAGAAAGTTCAATTCAGTTTTGAATGTGCTCCAGGTTAGGTGCTTATAGAATACTCACAGAGACATTCCCAGTAGGTGATTGAATATTTCAGAGTAGGACTCGAGAGAAGTCTGGGCTGCAGACTCTGATTGAAAATCATCAAGACATGTGAGACCACTGAATTCATGTGTCTGCCTAGGAAGGTGATGTAGAATAAGAAGAGATAGGAGCTGATGACTGAGTCCTGAGATTCCCAAAATTTATGGATGGGCAGTGGCAAAGGAGCTGCAGTGGAGTCTGAGAAGAAGTAGATAAAGACCTAGACCTAGAATTTGAGAAGAGTGACCTCCCCAAAACCAAGAAGGAAAAGAATTTCAAGAAACAGAAATAATAATTAAGATAAGGGCTAGAAAGCAACTATTCAATTTAGTCACAGAATGTCAACGGTGACTTTGGAAAGTGCTGTTTCTGTGGCCCTGGGGCAGAAGCCAAGAAGCAGGCTGTGGAGTCAACGGTGAAGTCAACAGTGCTTTGGAAAAGCTGAGTCAGAAGGTTACAGGTGGGAGGGTGATGGAACGAAGGCTTCAGGGAGGCCCGGCTTGGCTGTTTTGTTTTCAGAGGAAGAGACTTGGGGATTTTTGAGTCCTGAGGGAACGGACAGAGAGAGTTTAACATAATGGTTAGGGAGGGGATAACTGATGGAGAGATATTCCAGATGAAGCAGCAGGGGCGAAGATGCCCAGCACAGGTGCCTCTGGGACAAGCCTTCGCCAGGAGAGGGTCACCTCTTTGCCTTTAAACTGGGTCTAGAAACTGCCAATCAGAGAATAGCAGGAAGGGTGTTGGGTGACAGCGGACTACAATCTCACATTTGGCAGAGATAACCCACATAGACAGATTAGAGTTGCCTGAACTTAAAATATCTAAAATGATGAAACTCTCAAAGGGGCATTTCAGGGACTCTGACACACATTCTCAGTGACCCATGATGGGGCAGGAAGGGTTGCCAGTAACCCTGAAATGCCATCACACGGCACCTGCTTGGTGCTAATGGAAGATGATATCTGGCTGGGAGAGGAGGGTCACCCTGAGAGGGGCTGCTCTCCCAAGGGGAGTGCTGGGCAGGGGGCTTCCCCTTGGGGACTGATTGCAAGGCTCCTCTGGTGGGGCCTATCCTTGCCCGCTACCATTTTTCTTCATTATTTCTGCTATGTCACCCATCACATTGTCAGTTTCCTCTCAGAATGGCGATAAATGGCGCCTCTCATGTGGTGTCCTTAGGGGACACCTGTTATTTATTTCGATGATGGGAAGGATGCCATAGCTAATTAAGAAAAATTATGGGCTGCCCACAGCCAATCCACAGTTTCTTGTCAGCTCAGCCCCACAGTCCTTCACCCCACGTTGGTGTCACTTCCCCACTGAGAGCTTGCAGGGCACAGGAATCAAGAGATAATGACCAGCACTCCTTCCCTCTAACCCTAAAAATGTTTCCATGCCTGCTGAAATACATGGGGTGTCACAGCCTAAGCTGATCGCCTCTTCCAAGTGTCAGGCCTCTGGGTGGAGGGGCATCAATCGAGTCCTTCCCTTTGTCCACTGGAGGAACCTGGAGACACAGCTGGCAGAGTGTTCTGTCCCTTGTGACTCGGCAGGAAAGGAAAGGCCACCTCTGTGGCCTGGGCCGTTGGGACTCAGTGACCTAGATAACTGAGGTGACACCTCTCTTGTGCCTGGATTACCTGAGTCAGCCTAGTCTGAGCTTCTAAAACAATAGACGTTGCTGAGCCCAACCATGCACAGCTGGTTTGCTCTGAGCTCCCCAGGCTTCTGGGCCCCATGAGAGTGGTAGAAAGGGTCTGTGCATGGCTGGAGGAGATCTTACTCATGAAGGCTACTTCTGCCTGCTGGGGCCAGAAGGGAAGGAAGGGACTCAGGCTGAAAGGGGAAGGATTCTGTGGGGGTTGGTAGGTACTAGAACACAGTGCCGAGGGATATGAATGGATCTTTCTCTGAAGACTCTTAATTAAGAGAGTCGTACTTAGAGTATGGTATAAGCAAAGGCTTCCCAAGATCAGAGAACTGTCCCAGGGCTACCTCCTGAGCTTTCTGATTCCTGGCCATTTTGGAATTCTGGGCAGAAATTTTCTTTTGACTTCAGTTGCCCATGTCAACCTAAGGATCTCTGTGCCTTGTGAACATGTCATGGACCTGATACAAGAGGGAAAGTGTTGCTGGAATTCAAGAGCAGAGGAAGGGGAGGAAGGTATATGAATGAGCTTGGAAAAGAGTTGGCTACAGATTGGGTCCAAGCCCAGCACAAAGGCGCCAGCGCTGTCTGTGCCCCAGATGGGAGCCAGCAGAAACCCGAGCACAGGGCCCAGACCCCAGCAGCAGGTTCACTGTGCCTAGGTTCACTGTGCTTTCTCCCTCAGCCAAGTCTGTATGGCTTCCAGCCCTGCCTGCTGGTCAGGCTATCAGAGCACTGCCGGAGAGAAAAAATTACATTGTGTTCTGAGACTGGAGAACTCCAGAGCAGGCTGTTTTCTTCACACTGGGACACAGTACGGCCTCCCCCTTCTATCTCTTCTTTGATTTCACTTTGCACTTGCTGTAGGGCAGTCCAGGGGACAAAACCCCCTGTGTGCGACTCCCTCCTCCCCCACCCCCTCTGTGGGCACTCCCTGCCCCCATCTATTCGTGACACACTCCGGCAGACCACAGAGATGTTATCTGGTGTTGGCAGTCCAAGGACCTGAGTGTTTCGGGAATTGCAGATGTCTCCGATTAAAACCAGCAGGGCTAATCTGAACACCAGTTGCTACAATACTGAAGGAAATAACAGTTTGCTGGTTGCTCTCACTCCCTAGGTCCAGGAAAGAAAACATTCACAGGGAAAAAAGAAACAAAGAAGAAAAGGGAAAGGAAGACACAACTGGATAGATGTGTGGGTTTGGTCGTGTTTCTGTCCCAGGCCAGCAGCCATTGCACAGGTGACTACACAGCCTTACCTCCACCTGGCTTCCTGGTCAGATGTAACTTGTAGAAATCACCGGGAAACCCCTAGCAGGGGTGTCCAACCCCTGCACCACACTGGAAGAAGTGTTGTCTTTGTGACGTGTTAAGTACACAAACACTAATGAAAACTGATCAGCCAAAATAAAAAAGGTTTTAAGTAAATTTATGATTTGTGTTGGGCCCCATTCACAGGCCATCCAGGGCCACAAGTGGCCCACGGGCCGCCGGTGGGACACCCCTGACTGGATCCTTACCTTCAAGATCCTTGAGATCAGGGTTACCCTCTTCCAGGTTCACATCAACCTTGGCTCCAGAGTTACGCAGGCAGGGAACAATAGTCGGGCAGCAGTGGGACGACAGAGGAGCCCCTTATCCCTGTAGGTTCAGAGCTTTTGAACCCTTCAGCCACTCTGTTTTGTTATTTTTAGGCAACTTTGCCTCTGAGTACTGACCTGTTCTTGTGAGGCTGAGTGTTAGGCTGGACAGGGTTGGCAGCGAAAAAGGAAAGAGGCCCTGAAAGAAAGGACACGGGTACAGAAACCCGACATTCCTTGGAAACCCTAGGAACCTGAAACTCATCCTGTGAACTTGAAATTATCTCCATCATAATGAAGAGTGGAATGTGGGACTAACGGGCAGCGCTGGGGACAAGCCCTCCCAGGTCAGCCCTGGTGTCACTGCAGCTTTACCTGGGTCTGCCGTTGTCTGAGGTCTGGGACACCAGTTGCATCACAGCCATGCTCAGCTTCTGGGAGGTTCTGACCACAGCTTCCTCAAGGCCGGCTGCCCTCAGAGATGGCTGCTTCACAGTCTGCATGGGGATGTGTGTGTCAAGTCAGCATGCAGATTGGAGATGCAGGTGTCGGGTATCCATGTGGAGGCCAGTTTGGCAGAGGTTTTCTGAATCCCCATGATTCTGGCAACATTTCTCCAGGACTGGGATCTTCACCTGGGTCCCTCATTATCTCCCTCTGAAAGAACCTGTGCTCTTTTCTTCTCAATTCAGTTTATTTAAAGAGAACTGGGTCTTCATGAATGTCTACGAGTTCATCAGGCAGGTGGTATTTTTTTTTTCTTGTATTCATTCAGCAAGCATTTATGCCTGATTCTGAATGCCAAGGACTGTGCATGTATTGGGATTACAAAGATGAAGTCACTGACTGCAAGGAAGATACAATTTAACGCAGGAGATGCATGCGGAAGTAATTAACTATGATAGAAGGCTGAGTAGAACAAGGGGTCAATAGCATTTGAACTGATGTCTGCCTGGAGCTTCAACCTGCTGCTGTTCGAGTCTAGGCTGAGCTTCTGGCTACCTGAGAGGTGTGGCCATTGTCCTCTAGCTCTTCTGACTGACTAAATACCACCCTTTGATTCCTTCCTCTGAATGACTGCCTTCTTCCTCCTACCAAGAGTGCCTTGACGTGGTCTGCTTTCAACTAAGTGATAATAATGACCATTTCTCAATGCCCAGTGCTTCACAGATATCTTCGGGCCTTGCAGAAGTCACTGTGTTAATTAATGAGTGGGAGAACCGGGATCCATACCTTAGTAGGTCTCATTTTCAAGTGTTCTTGTCCCTACATCATCTTGCTTCTGTATAAGTTTTAGAGTTGAATTTAACTACCCAAAGCCATTTTGGAATGAGATGGGCTATAAATAATTATTTTTAAAAATCTTCTTTAGTCCTGATAATGATTTTATGAGTTAGATCATGATATATACCTGAAAGCCTAGAGACTTACTTCGTTTAAAATCGAGTAACAGTAACACCAGACAATTCTATAGTGCTTTAAATTTTCTAAAGAGCTGGCATCTACATTATGCCACTTCGTTCAATGAACAATTACATATACAGTGAGATGACACTAACATTAGTAACCCCAAATACACATCTATTCAGCTAATGTTGCATAATGGCTAACTCTTCTAAGTGCTTCACATGTATGAATTTATGATAGCCTGTGAAGAGTCCTAGTTGTGATCACCATTTCAAAGATGAAGGAACTAAGACACAGAAGGGTTAAATAGCTTTCCCTGGATCACAGAACTAGTCAATTCAGAGCTAGGATTCGAACCCAGGCAGTGTGTCTTTCATGTACTATGCTGTACTGAGGAGAGCTCTTTCAGCTGTTTTTTGAGCCAGGCTTACAGCTATAATGGGTCAGCTTTTTACCTCAGCTCCCAGCTAGACAAAGATCCAAAGCTTATGTTGACTTGTTTCTTAGGGATTTCCAGGGGAAGGATGTGCTCTAAAGTCTTGAGTGGTAACCAGGCAGCTTCAGGCGAAAAAGATTAGACATAAAGTCATATGACAGCATGGCCTTTTGGGAGGCCAGTACTCAGGAAGACTGGCTGCAGATGCAAAGGCTGGAATGATCTACAAGAATGTGAGCAATATCTCAGAACCACACTGGGTGTCTCATTGGAGGTTAAGGCATGACTGGGTTACACCTAAAGTGAGGGGAACCACTGCCGGGTTGGCACTGCCGGGTTTGTCCTCTGCTATTCTGTATCGGAATTAGACAATTATCCCTGTGTCAGTATGGAAGACGAAGTAGAGGCGGAGGCATCTGGCTGTCCGTGGGAGGCTTTCGCAATGGTTCCAACAAGAGAGGAGAAGGTTAAGATAGGGGGTTAGGACTGCAACCAAGTTAAGGCAGTGACAGGGAGAACATAGGGGAAGGGCAGACTTGAAGGCTGTTTGGACAAGACTCTGCCACTGGATTAGAAGAGAAGGAGTGGGAGATGATGTGTTCATTTCCAAAGAGCTTGTCTCAGCTGATTTGGGAGCCGGTGATACTATTAACCGAGAGAAGAGAAAATTCAGGGGTAATTGGTGTTTATGGGGGAGATAACCAATTTGGGCTTGGAAATTTTGATCTTGAAGTCCTCTAGGGAAATCTGATTGTAGTCATCTCATAGGTACTTAGAAACAGCACTTAGAAGTATTTACAAACCAAAAACTAAAAGAACGTCTTTATAAAAAAAAATAAACAAAAATGCAGTTTTTAAAGATACACAAATGAACAATAAGCAAATAGAAAAAAGTAAAGAAACACTTTTGAGTGATAAGAAAAATAAATAGGCAAAATAAAGCTATGTATTCTTGGCAAGGATTTGGGAAAACTGGTACCCTCATTTGCTGCTGGTGGGAATATCCATGGGTACAATCTTGTTTGAGGACAATTTGACAAAATCTACGGACAACCATAAGAATGGTTGCTTCTGGAAATTTAGCCACAAGGATCCTCATTGCCATGTTGTCGGTTGTTATGAAAAATGTTGAAGCGAGTCTAATGTGCACAGGAAGAAAACTTTAAAAGAATTTCGGTCTAGTCATGCCATAAAGTGTTGTGCAGCCATGAAAGTGGTGTTGTAGAGTTATATTTACTGATTTGAAAAAAAAGTTAAAAAGGGTTATCAGGTCATATGTAAAGTATGATCAAAGTTTTTGAAAACACGAAATTTTATATCAAAAATTCAGTATTTAACACAGAAAAGTCTACAAAGTATGAGACTGGCAGAAAAGCTCAAAAGATACGCAACAGAATATCAATAGTGATTATCTCTGGAAATTTGAATTCTAGATTTTTTCATTTTGTAATTCATCTTGCTTACCTGTATTTCCCAAT
Source organism: Macrotus californicus (assembly GCA_007922815.1). Lineage (NCBI taxonomy): Eukaryota > Metazoa > Chordata > Mammalia > Chiroptera > Phyllostomidae > Macrotus > Macrotus californicus. The sequence continues at coordinate 133,441 of VMDR010000962.1, forward strand.
CTTCTGTAGAAATCATGTAATTGCTTGTATAATTTAAAAAAGTAACTTAAAATCAGAAGTTTTGGGTGGGTGATCAAGATTATTTTTACAGAAGAAATGGACCTGAAGATCAGAAAGAGGTGAGTGAGTACAGAAGATGCTTTGAGAGTCATTGCCTGATAGGCGAGGATGGATGGAATCAACCAGGAAGGACGCAGACAGAAGCAAGAACAGAGTCTTGGAGAATGACAATCTTTATAGAGTTGATTAAGGGGAGTCAGTGAATGGGTCTGATGAGGAACAGTGGGGAAATAAATGATCATAGTACAAAAGCAAGTAGTGCCCTGTGACAGGGATCAGAGTAGGAGGGATGTCTTGAGGAAAGAAGTGCTCAATTGTGATGTATGTAACAAAGAAGTCAGGCTGAAGAGCAGTTACTGGGCATAAGGATGCACAGGTCCAAGAGACATTAGTGGGGATGTTTCAGGAGAGTTTAGGAGGCAGAAGCTCTGGGCTGGGTGGTGCATGCACAGTGAGGAACTGGAGATTGTTATGTGGAGACTACTCTTTGACGGGAAGGAAGATGAGCAGACAGTAGCTTTGGGGGAAGCAGAGCTGAATAATGAGATAATTTTAATGGAAGGAAACTTAAGTAGTATTTTAAGCTTAGTTTTAAAGGAGCTGTTATTAGAAAAGAAATCGAAGAGATGAGGAAAAGTGGAGATGATTAATTGGACAAGATCTGAAGAAAATAGGAGTGGGAAGAGAACTTGTGGGAGGATTGGCCATGGACTGATGAAGAGATTTGTCCCAGAAAAGAGGGAAACCATCTCTTTCCTCGAGTGAGGAGGGAGAGTGTCCTGGATGCTGGCCTGAGCTGCCCACACCTGCCCTTCAGAACTGGGAATTTACCCTCATTTCTGGGCATTTCCCTCTCTTGAAAATGGCCTTAGTTGAAAACGCTTGCCTCAAGCAAGGCCTTACTCTTTCCTAGGGCATCTGAATACCAGTTAACTCCGGACAGGAAGGTCCAGCTCCATCCTTCTAATCCAGACAGTTCAGAGGTCCATTCCAGCTCCAGAGCTCTCTGTGGATCACACAGGTACTGCTTCTGAGACCGTCTCCTAATAACTTTCCCGAATGTTAGGCTCCTTCTCAGAGACTGCTTCCCAGGAAACCCAATCTATGACAGACAGTGTGAACTTAGGTGGAGATAATATAAGTTTGGGAAAAGAGGATTTCATATCTGCTTATGTTCTAATTTCTTCTGTAAAATTGGAGGCAAAGTCATTTTGTAAGAGTAAGGATCACACGCTATTCATTGCAATGTTGTAGCATTACAGGAAAAATTTAAAAAAGAACTTAAATGTACAGCAATAGGGAAATGCCTGAGTAAACTCTGATATATTATTTGGAGAAAATATATGATAATTAAGAAAACAATATATCAATGTAGAAAATTGTGATTTAGTGGGAATGAGGAGATTCAAACGTAGCAAAGAGGCTTGAAGATGGTTTAGAATGGAAACAGGAAAGGGAGCTTACCGGAGTCTGATGAAGGAACGCCAAGTAGCCTGATGGTCCCAATCAGCTAGTCATGAGATTATCGCTGATAATTTTGACATGGAAGCAGCGGTGAAGAAGACAAAACTGAAGTTCAAGAGAGTAGTGTGGTTGTAGTGGTTCAGAGCCACCACTCTGGATGCAAGGTCTTGGGTTCAAATCCTGACACAATCACTTAGGAATTAAGGGCAGGGCTGGGTTTCTGGGTATGTGACAAGTGCCCTGGACAGAATGAAAGGTCCTGTGCTTGGCTAAAATATCTGTTGATACCATCTGGAAATTCTTAATAATTGTATCTTTGAACGCGTGTTTCGATAAATCTAGTGGGACGATGGAGCATGCATGTGAGAGAGGAGGTCTGTACGAGTGCAGGACCCTCACTCCTTGCTGCCTCATTTGTATATAGCACGTGGGAAGCTATGCAGCTGTCATGATGTGCTTCACTTGTACCCCGAGTCTCGCTGAGCTCTCAGGTACTGTGGAGCCACCAAATTCCGTGCTCCTGTTTCATATCAACATATCTATAACTAAGCAAGTAGGGCACTGACAGCCCCAATCAGGTCATGAGTCCCTTTCAACCGGAATTTGCTTTGAACGCAGAAAAAAAGGCATGCGGCATTCTAAGAAACACAAAAACCAAGGAACCTATCATATCTTTTCTTATTGGCCCCGCTTTCCTATACTAGCCAACAACTTATGCTGAAAATCATGGCATCAAGGAAAGAAAAACTATGGCAACATGCAGTCCCCTTTCCGTTTGGTCTTTCCTGGCTCACTAGTATGTTGAAGATAGAGTGCTGATAGAATACGTCCATATCAAGAAGTCAAATAAAAATAGCTCATTTTGTGCAGTGTTTCCCCTGCCTCGGTAAAAAATGAGATACAAATGCACGTGCAAGCTGTGGAGCGCCAGTGATTCTGCATAGGAGTTAAATGCTCCTATTATATTTGCACTGAAGGCTGGCACCGCACAATATAAAGAGGAGCAGTGAAACTTATGCTAATAATTAAAAATTTTTACTTAGAATGACGATTTCTCCTATTATGTTTAAAAGTAATGAAATGTTTTTAAAGGAAAAAAAAAACTTTATATATTAGCACTTTAAGAGCATTTCCCCCCTAATTTTTGCACAAGAGACCTGCGTTTTCCTTCTTCCCTGGGCCCTGCATATTATATAGTTCGTTCTGGCAGGGAAGAACTAAATGTAAACTGATGACTAAGAGTGAGAAAGTTAATATTGCAGAAAGAGCTTTCAATAGGGCCCAGCACAAACAATGTCATGTGTTTGCCATTATTATGTGGCAATAATGACATGGCTGAATCTGGAGGAAAAGGAAGGAAAGTCAGAAAGACTGAGAGAAGATGGGAAGAGTTTAAGAGATTGGAGGTCTTGAGGAAGGTGAAGAGCAGCTCTACAGGAGTTACAGATGGAAAGATAAGAAGTCGGGTTTGTAGAGTAGGCTCTTTGAACTTAAGAGTTTGGCAATGGAGCAGCTTTAGGTGGTGGCAAGTTCTAAGATGTTGCCATGAAACTGGGTCACTTAATTGGAATGGAGTTTAAATCCGTTGAAGTAAAGGAAATTAGGAAACTTTGAGGATAAGTTATTAGATGAGTCATCCACTTGAAGGCTAAAGCCATCTTGGATGATGACAGAGATTCAGGTAGGGAGAAAACATATGAGCCAGAGGTCGAAGATCTTTAGGAGTCTGTGAAAGTGACTGAGGTCTGTAAATGGCTACAGTGGGACTGGGAAGAAGGTAGCCCAGCTGGATGTGTTTGAGATCCTCAAGAGAGGAAGAGAAGTGAGCATACCTATTTGTTCCAACATGAAGCTATGCTCCAAAAGGCTGAAAACAAGAGTAGCCGAAATTTAATATATGAAGGACCAAAAGCATATACTCAATCCTAAAGCCAAGTAGGTTGAAGCCAGGGACAAGAGGGAACATACCAAGATCTAATCAGAAGGTCCCTGGATCACAGACACAAACATGAGCTAAGGGTGAAAGAAGAGCAAAGCAGAGAAAGCAGCAGAACAGAGTCAGGAAATAGGTAGGAAGAGGTGCAATAGTTGAATGAGGCCCATTAGACTAATAAGGATCCCAGTTAAATGCCTGATGGCTTCTGCTGCAGACATCCTTAAGTAGCTCCTGGGAGCCTGGATGAGCTCTTGAAAGCCCATCCTGTCCGCAGAGGGTAACTACTGACGCTAAGTTCTCTGGAATCAAACAGCCCACCACCCACCAGTGAGTTGGTGAACACAGGATGAAAACATGCCCAGTACATGGAAACATGGAGTAGACTGACAGTGACCAGAGGGGAGGCGAGTAGAAAGATCAGGGTGGAAAGAAGGGGAAGGGACTAGACAAAGAACATGTATGAATGACCCACGGACAAGCACAATGGTGCAGGGATTGACAGTGGGAGTGGGGGGTGGGCTGGGCAAAGGAGGGCAAAGAGGGAAAAATTGGCATAACTGCAATATAATAACAATAAAAAAATTAAAAATATAAATATGCTGAAAACCATTGAATTATACACTGTAAATCTGTGAATTATATGGTATGCAAATTATACCTCAATAAAGCTGTAATTTTTTAAAGCCAAGAAAACAAAACAAATCCCCAAACATGCCCAGAACAGACCCCAAGGTTGTCAATGTTGGCATGTTTTCAGGGTGTCCTCATATTTAGTAAAAAAAATGGTTGGGCTTGTTAACTCTCAGAAGGCAGAGGTGAGGTGTCCCCAGTTGGGTTCTCCATCTGCAGGGGTGCCTGAGCTGTGCTCCTTGCGCAGGCCCACGTAGGTGAGCTGATTGCTATCTGTGCTAGCTCACTCATGAAAGGCCTTGGTGTGTCTCCAAGGCCATGGCCAGCGTGCCCAGTCCTCACAGGCACCTGTGCACCTCTCCCTCCCTCCTCAGAGATGCCGTGTTCCCTGGGGCTCAGGCCTCTGTCTCTCCTTCTCCTCTTCCTCCTTCCTGGGAGCCAGCCGTCCCCCCAGGCCAGGCCTCTCCTTTCCAAACCCTGCACTGCAAAGCCACCAAGCTCCTCCCCTACATGACCGACCCTGTTTAATCGCTTCACCGTCCCTGAGTTTTAACAAAAATAAAGGCACCTGGCAATTTCTCCTTTGTGCTGTGAAACAGAGGAAAATGTTATTAACCAAGTGAAGAAACTTAGACCTCAAGGACATGAAAGACTGGGGAAGGGATGGAAGGAGGAGCGGGCAGGAGGGATGGAAATGCCTTTTGTGCCTTTGTGATCTGCCTACTGCAGAGAAAAACAAGACACAGGTAATTTCTGAGTCAGTTATTCTGCTCCATTAAAGTTTCAATAAATTGCCCTGCTGCATGCAAATTCTGTGGAATGTGAGCATGGCCTTTGGTAGATTCAGAAATCACCCTGGCAGGGGAGCAAGATGAAGGTGTGGAACTAGTTCAGTGTCCTAAAGGCCTGTCCCTGTGGCCAGGAGAAGTTTGCTGAGGCAGGAACTGACCAGGCCTTGGGCATCTAAGTGACCCCCAAGAGCCAAGTTCTCGCTGTGCCCAGTGACCTTCTGCTTCCTGCAGTTACCCAGAAAATGACATTAAACCCAATTGCTCTATGTGTTCAGGCATACAAATGGATATCAGAAAGCATTTGCCTGAGGTTGGGGATGATAAACAGAATGTATTTCTGAGCCAAACACAATAAGCAAAGTGCACAAACCTTCTCAGGATTACTTATTAGCCAAGGGAAAAGGGAGTTGGGGGTGTGGTTACTGGGGCAGAGATGAGGCTGGGAGTCTTACAGCCACAGAATCCTGTAAATTTCAGTCTTTCACTCTCATTTCTGCTAGCGAGATGGGAAAGTTAGAAACTCTTTTTCCCCACCCTTTTTAGGTGGGGGTAAATTTGAAAACAGCCCTTTGTTAATGCTCACCAACCCGCCTGAGCCCTTACCTCTGTGCCAGGGTTGGGGAGAGACTAAAAATAATAGCAGTAGCCATGGTTTGCCCAGAAGCGACATCCTTTTTCTTACTTTGTGATTTCTCTTATCTCACCTCATTCATTTCCAGAAGTGATAGCAGGTCCAAGCTTTTTGTTTTCTGTGGCTTCTGTGTGTGTGTGGTGTGTGTGACGCTGGCGAGGGGCATTAGTGAAGAAAATCAATATTTGTTTCAAATGTGAAATTTACAGGAAGGACCTGGGGGGGGGGGAGAGAGGAGTTGAGGCGGATGGCATGAATGTTCAGGAAGAGGGCCTTCTTGGAAAACAGCCAGTCAACTCCAGAGAGAGGACCCTACCGCAGAGGGAGGGGCTGCTCCTGTGGCTGCTCAGACAGCAGGCCCTAGCAGGGAGTGGCTCCACAGAGGCCCACACTGAGACTGGTGCAGGGGCTGACAGGTAGGAGGGGGACTTGAGGATGAGGCTGGCCGGTGGACTGAGTGGAACCACATGGTTTCATTCTGAGAAATGGTGGGGAGCAGTGATCCTAGGCCCACATTGCAAGGGGTGAAGTCAGACTAGCGCCAGGCCAGCCCTGACATCCAAAACAGCACTTTGCAGAGAGCAGAGATTCTTAAAATCAATTGGGAGGCAAAGCTTTGCTCAGGTAGTTTTCTGCAGTTTGCCCTAGGTCCTTCCGCAGTGGCTCAGATTCAGGACTGAGAAAGCTGGTGAGGGCTAGGTAATATGATGGAAGCTTGGCCAAGTGGGCAAGGGTTCAGGGTCATTTCCACCTCCAGACTCCAGCAGGAAACCCAGGCAAGAGCCTGCCATACTGTCTGTCTATCACGAGTGGGGCCAAGTGGAGCTTGGTGAGCATGTAGGGGACCCAGGCCCACCAGACACTGAGTTGAGAGGGCAGAATTCAGATCATGCCTCCTGGTATGAGGGCTCTCTCATGTGCTCCATACTGGAGTCAGCTTCTACTTAGAGCCTGGAAGAGTCTGAGCCTACCCATTGAAGGTCCTCAGGGCCTACACTAAGGAAAACCGAAACCTGGCAGGGACTGATAGCCCCAAGGAAAGACAAGGACTGGGGAAATGGGCATTCAGTGGTTCTCCGCATGAAGGAATGGCAGGAGCCCAGTTTGCCTCTGCAGCTGGAGGAGAGTGTGGAGTAAAGGCAGCAGCCACTCCGAGCGCTGCCAGTGGGTACTTGTGGAACCCTCAGTACATAACTGAACCTTGGTACGCCTCAGTTTCCTAATTAGGGAAACCCTACTTCATGGATATAAACCTTGTCTACAACTTAGGAGCATAAGAAATAGTTTTTTTTAATAAATCAACTTGAATCCAATTCTGAATTCCTATTTTTCTGAACAAGTAAAAATTCGGTTTTAGTCATTAACGGGATACCTACCCTAAGGCTCTGTAAAGGTCTGGGGTCTTATGTAGTGCCAAGGAAGACTCTTTTATTCATTCAACAGATGCTTTTTGACTCTTACTTGAACCAAACACTGTTCCAGGCACAGATTATAAACACAAAAGAGATAGAACTCTTGCTCTCATGGAGCTATATTCTGAAGGGGATGGCAGCAATAGAGAGGTGTGCGTATGTGGGGAGAGAGGCAGACAATAGGCTTATAAACAAATGAATACGTCAGTAAACATGATGATTTCAGGAAGAGGTAAATGTTGTGGTTTAGTGGAGCCCATTAACGACGTAGGTGTTCCCAGCCTGAGTTTTGAACCGGAGAGACAGACAGTGGAGAACCAAACACTAGCTTTATGGCTCAACCAAACTAGGTCGGAGAATGTGGTTTAGGAGTGCAGCAACAATGGGCTTCATGGGCTTCACTGGCAAATCCAGTCCATGGTAGTGATGGCCAATCACAGGCTTCGTCCCAGAGGGGCAGAAACTTGACCACTAAGCCTGCTTCTTGGTCCAGAGCAGAACAGCCCTCATGGTCTCTGCAGGATGCAGGTCCTGCAAAGAGAGAGAAAAGCTGAGTCACGTGGTCTCAACAACTTCTCTGAGTTTGGAAGTCAGATAAGACCCACCCACCCTGCCGGGAAGTGAGTAAAGACTGGGGAGAGGCCAGTAGTGTTATTCTGTGTAATGGAAAGATCCTCCACATTGAAGGAAACATCAGCAGTGTTCCCTTCTAAATCAATGAAGAAATAATATAAAATCAGAGTCTAGAAAGTAAGAGGTGGGAAGATAAGAACTTTGAGATTACTTTAGTCAGAGTGGTTAGGAAAGGCTGTCTGAGAAAGTGACATTTGGTTGGAGAGAAAATGATTAGAAAGAACCACCATGTGACTATTTGGGGCTGGAGCTCTTCAGACTGAGGACAGCAAGAGGGAGTAAACTTGGTGTGTACAAAGAAAGAGAGGGACCCAGTGTCGCTGGAGTGAGACACAAAGCAGGGAGTGATAGAAGATAGTCAGAAAGATAGCCAGCGTCTAGGTCATGGGGCCCCTTGTGGATCCCGGTGAAGAGACCAGATGTTATTCTAATTGCAAAGTTGCCCCTGGAGTGTTCTAACTGGAGAAGAGCCTAGAAAGAGGGAATGGCCAGCCTGGAAGAGAGAGCACACCTCTTGAGTCCTTCTCCAATATGCTTTCTGTTATGTCCCATCTCCTCCCAGAAAGGGGAGATTCGTTATCCCTGCCCTATCTTCCTCTGAAAGTCATGGTGCAGATGAAAAGTCAGTGCCCGTGACATTGCTTCGTGGGCTGGTCATAAACACCTGTATAAGCTATAACCCTTTAGTCCTTATGCAGCTGCTATAGGCTATGGCCATAATTTGCAACTGTGAACTTGGGGCTGAGCAGGCTGGGAAGTGGAAAGAGCAGGCAATCAGAGGTTCAAGAATTGGAAGGAGCCCCTAAAATGATAGGCCCCAACCTCCACATTTTCGGAGGATCCTAGTCCAGCAAGGTGCGGCTGCCCAGTCAGGTAGGGCAGGAGTGGGGGTTCACCCCAGGAGGTTGGGATCCTAGTCTCTAGCTCTTTCTATTGCACTATGTTAAGGTAATGTTATCGTTTTCCTAATGGACTTTTTCTTAAAGACTAGCAATGTGAGAATACACAAGACCTGTGGCACATCTGTTATGTTTGGAGACTGTTTGTCCTGACTCCACATTCACTCTCTTATTTCTTTTCTTTTTCTCTTCTGCCTGTCACCCTCTGTTCCTTCCTTTCTCTCTCTTTGAAATATTTCTCAAGAACCTACTAAGTTTTGAGCTCATTCCGAGATCTGGAGTCTCCCTGACACTCTGTTTCCCTTTCAATAAACAGGCCAGTCACAACGCCCTCCCTATGTGGCTGGGTGTTTGTGAGAATTAAATGAGGTAACAAGTACAGAACACACTGTAAACTGTAGGGTTTACTGAGCCGTAAGGAGAAACGTTACTCACTAGCTGATGGAAGGTAAGAAATCTTCAGACTGGCCGCATGATGCAACCTTGTTCACACCTCCTTGCCCAGACTTCTTCACCACCCCTGGGACCCCAGCTCCCTGCCCGGTAGTTCACCCTCCCTGCTTCTGTTTTCCTTTTCTTCCTCTGCCCCTGCTCCCAGGGGAAACTCGGCTGGTCAGAGCAGCTGGTCGTCAGCCAAATGACTGCTTTTCTGACCTAATTATCTCAATGGGCTTGCCTGGAGCACAAGGGGCCAGGACGTGGATGGGAGGCCACGCCACAAACCTCCAGGTCAGCTGAGTGTGGACGTGCCTGCGGCAGCCTCCCAGGACTCTGTCCAGCCCTACCAACTCTGGGTTTCAAATCTAGGCAAACTGGGTTGAGAAAATAGAAATAGAGGTGTAGGTTTACAGCTGGGTTTCTCAGCTTACTCTACTTTGGGCCTGATAATTCTTTGTTCTGGAGATAAGATTGTCTTGTAGGATGTTTAGCAATCTCCCTGACCACTAGGTGCCAATAGCAGTCCCCACAGTTGTGATAACCAAAAATGTCTCCCAACATTGCCAAATGTCCCTGAGGGCAGAGTTACTTGCCGATTCCCAACCCCCGCCCCTAGATCCACTGCTCTAGAATATTGTGATTCAGCTGTAAAAAACAGTCAAGTAAACACCAGCTCAAACTTTTCATTGTTTTAGTGTTACCATGTGCATCTATTTTCAAACTTTGTTCTTAATGGACCCTGTACATGTGACTGTATGTGTGTGTGTGTGTGTGTGTGTGTGTGTGTGTGTGTGTAGCAGTAAATGATTGGCAGAGGAAGACGCTAAGCCACGGCTTGTGGCCGAGGCGGGGGAGGCAGCACTTTCCTTTGGGCACTACAGAGATCAAGCCCTTTCACAGCTAGTCTCCTGTTCTCTTTCTTTGCCCAGTAGTTGGGGACAGAGAGGACTGGAGTTGTTGGAGGCAGGGAGGCTGGGTGGAGTGGAGTTTGAGGACAGAAAGTCTCTGGATTGCTGAGACACTAAATTACAGTGATGGAGGAGACAGTAGGAAGTACAAATAGATGACTTGAACCAATGTGTGGAAATGATAGAGAAGATAGTCAGGTCAACCTGAGAAGGGTTCTCTAACAGTTAGGTCAGCAAAGAAATGGACTGCTTGGGATGGAATGAGTTCCTCGTCCCTGGATGAATTCAGGACCAAGGGGTGTTGTAGAGGGGAGAACAGCAAGCAGGAATTTTGACACAAAGACCCCCTGCAGTTTTTCCTGACTTTAAGATTCCATAATCTGTTAAAGGTATTATAGGTAATGACAACTTTGAACAGGGAGTGAGTTCCTGGAAATGGCATCTTAGGAGGATGAATTTGAAAGGTCTGAGAGGTTCTTTCTTTCTTTCCTTATTTATTTAAATCCTCATTTGAAGATATGTTTATGGATTTTAGGAAGAAAGGAAGGGAGAGGGAGAGAGAAACATCAATCAGTTGCCTCCTATACATGCCCTGACCCAGGATTGAACCCACAACCTTTTGGGGTACAGGACAGTGCTCCAACCAAATGAGCCACGTGGAAGGGCCTGAGAGATCCTTTAGATGAGGGAGAGGTGCGGAGAGGCTTGCAGAGGAAAAGTGTCATTGAAGAGGCCTGGGCATACAGTAACAAGGGCCTGAGTGTATATGCTGAGGCAGAATAGGGGAGAAAGGGCACAAGGGATGCTAAGGAAGAGGAATCAGCAGGATTTGGGGATTGATCTGATTTGGGGCAACGGTGGAGAAGATAAAGAAGCAATAGGCAAAGCACCTCCTACCCCGGAACTGTTATAAACATCAATGACTAAAGTGATTTCCAGCCATGGGGAAAGAGCATGAGTCTGGTTTTATGCTATGCTATTTTTAAGATGGTACATGCTGTAATCTGCTAAATGATAGGTTTTATGTAGCAATCATCATTGAATCTCAAGAAGCATTTAACGCAGTGCTAGGCACAGAGTAGGAACCACATGATGATTTGTTGACTGTTAGTTGAAATGGTCCTGATATTAAAATATAGGTCCTGTTATTTCTATACAGGTATAGATATACAGAAATATCTCTATATCTACATATAAATATAAATACAGATATCTCCTTAAAAAAGTGAACATTCCCATCTCAGCTGACTCATTTGGTGGGATAAACAAGTTCATGTGACATTCTGATAGAGACTAGGTTATGCTGGGGTGTGGAAAAATGGGAGAGATGTTTTATAGTTCCTCAAGATATTTACAGCTCATGTTATACAAAAAAGGTAGCACTTACAGACAGACTGAATGCTAAGTGATGGTGAGCTGTCCAAGTAGAATGTCCAGAAGAAGGTGGTTGGAGATACTCAGCTGGAGCTGAGGAAAGAAGGTAGGGCTGAAGGTTCAGATAGAGGAGACATGATATCTCCAGGTAGAATGTGAAGGCTGGGGAGTCTAGGGCCACACCTGAGCCTCAGGCAGGCCCAGGCAGGGAGAGGAGTGAGGAAGTGGGGTTAAGGAGGTCCGTGAAGGAAAGGTACACTGTTTAGGCGGCCATAGGAGAGAAGTGAGTATCCAGAAGGACAGAGCCAGTGCCATCAAAGGTCAAAGGCTACAGGAGATTAGGGAATGGGACCCTCCAAAATTCTCTTAATTACCTGTCAGTGAAGTAGGCTGCAGGTAACGTCAAAGAATGGAACTCGAAGAGAGTGGTGAGGATAGAGTGCGTACTGCAGGATGTCACCAAATCAGTGGGCAGGAAGGAGACGGGAGTAGGGGTATAAATTGACGATATTGCCTGTGAGTGGAGGTGAAATTTAGAGGTGTGTGGCTAAAATAAACGGTTCAGAATGTAAGGCTTCGAAGAACATAGAGGTAGGTTGTTTAAAAGAATGCCTTAAAGGAGACTGAATTTGCGCTGTGTTCTAAAAATGAGAGATTTGCCTGGCAAAGAGCAGTGGATGGAAGTTAGCACGTGTGCATTTGCCTCATGGTAAAGTCTGGAAATCCCAGGCTAGTAAATTGATTTTGAAAGGCCGAGCACTTTGAATGCAAGTCAAGTCAGGAAGATGTTCCTAGACTAGTTCCCGTTGCTATTTACCTCCACTGTCCTTTGGAAGTTGAAAGAAGCCTCAATAATCAGTAGCAACTATCAGTTTACACCTATAGATTGTTGAGGTGATTGACAGCTCAGGCTCAGTGGGGAGGGTTAGAGAGACAGACCTGACGCCCCAGCTCCCCTGCCTGTGAAATATGTGCAATAATACCTCTTTCATGGGGTTGTTGTAAGCGTTAAGACAATGCAAGTAAAATCATTTAACACTAGTGACCAGCGCAAGGTGACCATTCAACTATCATTTTTAATGTGATTATCAGACCACCCAGCTATGCATTATCTTTTGTGGGAGGAAGTTAAAGTGTGGACCAAGTTCATCCAGTCAGAATGCAGGGCATGAGGTTCAAACCTGGTTCTTCTGGTGCCAGAGTCTGTCTTCTTTTCTTGTTTTCCCTACCCCTTCCTTTTGACGTTTGGGAACATTCATTGTTTTCTCTCACCTTTGTTAACTACTTTATAGGTTAGACTCTCTCCCTCCCAGTCTGTACTTGTTTAGTGACACCTCGTGGGAGTGGGGTGGGAGAAGGGTACAAAGATAAATAAGGCAAAGATTCTGTCCTTGAAGGGTCCATGGTTCAGGCTAGTGGACATGGTGCTATGTAGACAGGTGATTAAAATAAAATGTGATAAGCACCAGGATAAACTATAAATGGAATGCCTTGGCAGCCCAGAAGTGAGAGAAACTATCTCTGGGAAAGCTGGGAAAGGCTTCACAAGGAGAGGTGATGTTTCTATTGGATCCTGAAGAACGAACCAATATTGATCAGGTACAAATCAGAGAACAGGCATTCCAGATGGCAAGGTCGCAGTGCAAAGACCAGGGTGGTGGCAGCAGCACGATATTTCAGAGCAGCACGATATTTCACCAGCTTCAAGGCTCAGGGCTCAGCGGTTTGTCTACGGGTGTGGAAGCTGAAGCTGAAGAGTAGGGTAGAGCTAAACTGTCAAAGGAGTATTTTTGTGGTCGATCAAAGAGCTTGGGCTTCATTTTTGGGTGCTAGGAAACTAGCAGAAGTCTTTGTCAGGGATAGAAGCAGATTTAAAATATTTTTCCTCTATTTTTTGGTAACAGTTCTATTTGAGATATAATTCATATACCATGCAATATGCCTATTTAGAGTGTAAAATGCAATAGTTTTTAAATATACTCACTAAGTTGTTCAACCATCCCACAATCAGTTGTAGAACATTTTTATCACTCCCAAAAGAAACTTCATACCCTTTAGCACTAACATCTACCCTGGTCCCCCACATTCTGCCTCCTCAACCCTAGGCAACCACAAATCTACTTTTTGTGTTCATACCTTTGCCTATTCTGGATATTTTATATAAACGGACCCATATACTATGTAGAATTTTGTGACTGCCTTCTTTCATTAACCTAATGCTTTCAAGATCCCTTCATGTTGCTGAATAATATTCTATTATGTGGATATACTACACTTTATTTATTCATTCATCAGTTAATAGACATTTGGGTTGTTTCTACCTTTTGACTATTATGAACATGCTGCCTTGAACATTCGTGTACAAGTTTTAGTGTGAACATATGTTTTTGTTTGTCTTGGGTATATACCTGGGAGTAAAATAGGTGGGTCACCCTCAACATTTAACCTTTTGAACCCTTTCCAAAGCAGCTGGACCGTTTTACATCCCCAGTAATGTATAGTGTTCCAAATTCTCCACATCCTTGCCAACACTTATTATCTGCCAGATTTACTTTTCTGGAGGGTTATTAGGGTAGCAATTTGAAAGATAGGCATAGAGAGAGATGCATTAGAAGGACTTTGCAAAGGTCCACATGAAAGATGATGGCAGAATTGGCTGCTTATCTAGCTAATATTGCTATCAATTCTAAGAACTTCTTGACTCAGTCTCATGAATTTACAAGTGCAGAAATAAACATTGTACTATGATGAAGAAGTGTCTACTGCCCTTGAATGGGTGGCAATATGTGCCTTTAGGGCCTTTTAAGCCTCAGGAGTTGTTTTCAATCCAAGAAGAAATACAGTTTTGGTGTTTGCTGTTGTTAGTCTGCCGGAAAAGATGGTTAGGGTGAGAACTTTCTTGGTTCAGCTATGTGACCAGGGATTTACCTTGCCTTATTTTCACAGGGAGGGAATCAAAATAGACAGCAAGCTTCTTTGGGCAGAGATTGAGATGAGATAGCAATCATCAACACTTGGGAGAGCAGGAGGCAGAGCTCCCTCTGATGAGGTGAAATCCAATGGATACAATTCCCTGGCCAGTTTAGATGAGATTCCAAATCAGCACCACCTCCACATACACATCGCTCAGGGAAGGAAGGCGCTGTCTGAGAATTTGAAGAAAGTCACTTTCCACTTCAGCCCTTGCTGCCTCACCAGTATTCTCTGAGGCTCTGAGTCTGTCCTGGTCTCTCCTCTGGGCAGTGGCCACAAGGCGATTTTCTGCTTTTCCATGATGAACAAAGTTTACCTACAGATTCCTTTCTCCATGCATAGCAGAGGCTTGGGAGACTCTTAGTAGCACCACTAAGTCTCGGCTGAGCATTCATTCACTCAACAAACATTTATTGATCCCCAACCAAGTGCTGAGCTCTGTGCTAAGTATTTAGAGTGCACAAAACAGGACAAAGCTCCTGCTCGCAGAGAACTTTCATTCCAGGCAGAACCTCCGTAAAAGGAGAATGTGTATGAGTGTCTGTGAATGTGTGTGAGGATGTGCAGTTGCAGACTTTGAACAGGGTGTAGTCAGTTGCCCTTGAGTTAGTTAGAGCTGCACTCTTGATAAGCAGTACTCTTATCAACATCAAAAGGTAGAGAGCAGACTTGCCTCTCCTGAAATAAAACAGAAGGGAATGTATGCCAGTGTGTGTGTGTTTCCTCCAGGCATGAAAATCCAGAGAGTCTAAAGCCCCTTCCCTTCTACCTCCATTCCTCCCCCCACAAACATCTACTCTGCTATAAGACAAAGGGAACAGAAATTGTGGGTCAGCAAAACCCGAAGTTTATACAAATAGAACACACACCCATGCAATAAAGTCTTTGTGTAAGACAAAGACTTCCCTTTAGAAGCAGGAGGTAGAAAGTGCAGGGTATCACAAAAAAAAAACAAAAAAAGCGATGCTTCTCTCCCAATTATTGTGCACTCTCAGCTGTATTTTGTTGACCTCGCTGATTTCAATCAGCTTTCAGCGCATCCAGCCTTCACCTGCTATGAATCAAAACCTGGAGGGCTCTCTGTTCTCCGTGCTCAGAAAAAACCCTTTGATAAGGTTGTTATGGATGCAAGGCAGAGCAGGCTGGGCTGGGTGGCTTTCTTAGACTGGCGTTACATATTTATGATGCAAACCAGTGAAGAAGCAAGGACTCAGAGCACAGGGTCCGGAGAGGGGCTGAGTCAGAGCCCTGATGGGGTGAGGTTTGACTTAGGGAGACTTGGACACTTGCCCTGTTTGTCTTACTCTGTGGAAATTAAAGGACAGATGCTGAGAAGATGTGATACCAGGCCTCATTTGAGGAGCTTATCATTGTGAAGCTCTGTCATTACCTCTGGGCTCCTGGATGGATTGGCTTTTCTTGAAGGAAAGTGAGTGGACTGATGATTATGAACATTATGTCTCTTTGGTAGAAAATAATTTCCATGAGGGCAGGGTGTTTATTTAAAAATCTTTTCTCTGCTGTGTTCACTGGGCTGTTCTGATGTCTCAAAATGTGCCTGCCTCACAGTAGGTATTCAATAGGTGTTTTTAGAATAAATAAATGCTAGGCACTCTTTTGTTTTAGAGGTGTTCTGTTAGGGGTGTACAGAGTGTGAAGCCATCTCTTCTTGGCTCTGTTGAAATCAGGAACTACTCTGAGCTCCAGGCTATAGTGACTGGTTGCTGGGGGTGGAGGTGGTGATTGTGAGCCTGGAAGACAGATGGTAGAAGAGAATCAGGTGGTTCAATTAGCTTGTACTAAAAAATACAGATGCTCATATACACATCACCTCATAACCCTCAACTGTTTCCAAGGGAAAGAACCCTCTTCCCTTAGTTTTTCCTATGATTAAGCTCCCAGGCATGCTTTTTACAAATGCCTTTTCTTCTTCAAGACTATCTATAACATTTATTTATTCCTATTTAGATGCTGGCTACTTGTGAAGATCTTGGTTTTAATCTCTAATATGTCAGGTTCCTTCACCTGCAAAATGGGGTTCATAAAGTTGCTCCCATAAAGGAGATGAGAAGAATTAATGAGTAAATGTATATGAAGACATGTGCTATGAATGCTGCTATTGCCACTTCCGTAGCTATAGCCACTACACTAAAACTGAGTAGGCTCCTAGATGCCAACCTGACTCTAGAGTCGCCCTTTGCGTTTCAGGCCTACAGCCTGAAGAGGAGGGTGAAAGGAAGAGAAAGTCATTGCTCATGGCTGGGGCCGTAGCATCTTTCTGAGCTGAGCTAGCACCTAGTGTAACAGAGAGGTTCCCTACCAATCCCTTCTTCAGGTCCAGACTACATGGGACCCACCACCCTTGGGTCTCCCTAGGTGATAGTGCCCACAGTCTAGGCTGTTCTAAGTATTCTCCAGTGAAACTACTTTCTTCTCCTTGGAAACCAGGTCTTACCACATTAGTGCTTCTTTGACTTTTGTATGGACCCCTTGTATCCGAAGCCACAAAGTCCCTTTGCCACTTTATGCACATAGGGTGGCCATATATTTTAAATTAGAAGTTGGATCACATGATCTAATGGAGGATTTGGTGTTGCTTTTGGGGGGAAAGTCAGTCTAAGAGCCTTGTGGAGAGGCAGTAGAGCGAGGTGGCCAAAGATGCAGGCTGTGCTGGGCAGTGGTCTAGCAGGCAGGCGGTGGAGTTAGTTGGATTGCCTGGGTTCACATTCCCTCTCAGTCCTCACCAGCCGTGTGATGTGGGAGATGTTACGAAATATCTCGGTGGGTTAGATTTCTGGTCTAGAAAACAGGATGATGATTCATTCAGCAAATATTCATTGATCACTTCTGTGTGCCAGGTACTGTTAGTAATAGCATCTACATCATGGGTAGTTGCAAGGATTAGCTGAGACAGTGAACTTAGAATTTGTTCATAGAGAGCATGAAACAAATGTTGGCTATTACTATTTCATATGGTTTAAACACCAAAATTTTGAAGCTCCTAGTACTTGTCATTGGTTCTCTTCTGTTTAAGAGAATATTTAAAATTGGAATCGTTCAGAAAATCTAAGCTATCTGATCAGTGGATCTGTTTACAACATTTTTTTTAGCACCCAGCACCTTGAAGATACTCAATAATTACTTATGGCTTAGGTCTCCTATTGTTTTATCTCTAATGTATCCCTAACTCCTTTCTACTGAGTCATCACCTCTGCATTTTTTAGGTAAAACGTCATGATTTTAGCTGTAGTATTGACAACACCACCTTGTAAGTAAGCTGTACTGAAATCTCACCATTTTCAAAATACTTTTGAGATACAGTACCACATTTTCTCCAATAGCTGGGGGCCCATGCCTGCTGGAAATGTGTCTAAAAGTGATGCTAAATCTCTGTGACTTTACATAACCATGTTCTGTTTCAAATTTAGGAGGGTGGTAATCTAACCTGTGTCACTGACCGTGGTATCAGAAGAGCTGTTAAGAACTCACCCACCCACCCACCACCCACTGTAGACAGAAACATTGTAGTGGACTTGGAATGACTTTGGAGATAAACAGGTAAGAATTCAATTCCAGGTCTACCGCTTAACATGGAAAAGGCCAAGTACATGACTGACTTCATTTTTCTCCGAGAGAAAATATATATTCCAAAGAGATGCATGAGGGTGATGTAAGTGTCTATATATGTGAACACCTCAATAAATACAAGTGTGGGCAAAAGTAGGTTTACAGTTGTTCATGTGGAAAAAGACATGCAGGTTATGATTATTATAATAGCTTTATTAACTCAACAGAATGTTACAACTATAAACCTATTTTTGCCCACCACAGTATGACTTCACTTTCTTCTCACCTCCACCCTTCCCACCATACCACCTTCCCCATGTACCCTCCAGTGTTCTCTGGGTTTGATCATTACCCTCAATCATGCCCGGAATTGTTGTGGAGTGTGTGTGTGTGTGTGTGTGTGTTAGTGGTGGAGTGTATGTGTGTGTGTGTGTGTGTGTGTGTGTGTGTTAGTGGACGGGAGTGGGAGAGATGACATGGAGCCTGGCTCCTTCTCTGATCTGTCCTGTGGGAGGAACTGGGCACAGCAGCCCCATGTGGCTCACATAATACCCTAAGTAAAACACAAACAAAGCAGAGGTTGTTCTGCTTGTCAGCCTCTGAGACCATATGGAGCTGAGACATGATTGTATTACCTCTGCTATACTGCAGTCGAGCTAAACAGAAAAGCCATAATAAACTATTCCGGGGAGGTCCCTGAGCTCCACACACACAGCACAAACAGATAAACAAGAGGGTGGCTTTTTTCTTTTAAGGAAGGAGCACCAGAGAAAAACAAGGGCAAGAAAGGTGGGGGTGGGGTGGCGGAAATGAAGGCAAAGGAAAAAGGAAAAAAGAGAAGGGAAGAAGAGGAGAGAGCTATGGTGCAGAACAACTTCAGTGTAATTGCGTGACTGGGGCTTTGCTTCTGAAAGGGTTCATGCCCACTGGGGACTCCGTGATTTCATCTGGGTAGATGGTAAAATCTGGTTATAATTTTGGCTTCTCCATGGTATATGTCTAGGTTTGGGGGGGAATTCAAACATTCATGTTAAAGGGAAGATGCAAAATAGCATTCAGGAATATTTGGAGCAGCTTTAAATTTCCTCATAACACCCCTCTCTTCTTCCCCTCTTCTTGTGCTGCTCAGCCTCACGATTCCAGTCCAACAAGTTGATAAGACCTTATCTTCTGACACTGACCAGGGCTTTTTCTCCTCTTCACGTGGTTGGGACTAAGTGCTCAGAGAGTCTGTGTGTATATGTGAGAGTACAGGGAGTGAGAGGAGGTGGTTACAGGGATACATGGGTCAGATAGAAGCTACATCACCCCTCAGTTTGGGCAGGCTGTATTCCCCCCAGATGTAGGAGGGAAAGTAGAGAAAATAAACAAATCAGGGAGGAAAAAAAAAACCCATAGCCACCAGATGTTGCTTCTGAACAAAACCTTACAGTAGGAAAGAAGGATTCCTGAAGTGGCAACAAAGTCATGTGGAAATGTCTGCGAGGTTAAAAATAATTTGCTGTTTGCATGCTGTTTTTTCCAGGTGTGAAGAGCAAATCCCAACACTTTGATAAGTGTCATCTGTTTGGAAAGTGTGTGCAAGTATAGGGTTCAAAAGCAATGCAACCAGGCTCTCTGCTCTTCCTGTTCAACAGACAGCTGCCTCTCGCTGTGCAGTGCCAGCCTCAATCCTGAGACAGGATGGTGAAGGTCAGAGTGAACTGATTTGACTGTATTGAGAGTCTGGTCACTAGGGCTGCTTTTAACTCTGGCAAAGTGGATATTGTCATCATCAATGAACCCTTCACTGACCTTAACTACATGGTCTACATGTTCCAGTATGATTATACTCATTGCAAGTTCAAAGGCACAATCAAGGCTGAGAATGGGAAGTTTGTCATCAATGGGAAGTCCATCTCCATTTTCCAGGAGCGAGATCCCGCCAACATCAAACAGGGTGATGCTGGTGCTAAATGTGTTTGGAGGCTACTGGTGTCTTCACTGTCTTGGAGAAGCTGGGCTCACCTGAAGGGTGGAGCCAAGAGAGTCATCACCTCTGCCCATTCTGTGGATGCCCCCATGTTTGTGAAGGGCAAGAACCATGACAAGTATAACAACTCCCTCAAATAGTCAGCAATGCCTTCCACACCACCAACTGCTTGGCCCCTCTGGCATCGTGGAGGGACTCATGACCACAGTCCATGCCATCACTGCTACCCAGAAGACCGTGGATGGCCCCTCTGGCAAGCTGTGGTGTGATGGACGAGGGGCTGCCCAGAACATCATCCCTGCTTCCACTGACACTGCCAAGGCTGTGGGCAAGGTCATCCTTGACCTGAATGGGAAGTTTGCTGATGTGGGCTTCTGTGTCCCACTCCCAATGTGTCAGTTGTGGATCTGACTTGCCACTTGGAGAAAGCTGCCAAATACAATGTCATCATGAAGGCAGTGAAGCAGGCATCTGAGGGCCCCTCAAGGCCATCCTGGGCTGTACTGAGGACCAGGTCATCTCCTGCGACTGGAACAGTGATACCCACTCCTCCACCTTTGATGCCAGGGCTGGCACTGCCCTCAGTGACCACTCTGTCAAGCTCATTTCCTGGCATGACAATGAATTTGGTTATAGAAACAGGGTAGTAGACGTTATGGTCCACAGGGCCTCTAAGGGGTAAGAGCCCCTGGACCACAAGCCCTAGCGAGGAAGAGAGGCCCTCAGCTGCTGGGGAGTCCTTGCCCCAAATCGATCCCCTGACACATTGAAAATCTCCTGACCTCCACAGTTTCCATCCCAGACCCTTTGAAGAAGGGGGGGTGCTTAGGGAGCCCTACCTCATCCTGCACCATCATTAAAGTTCACTGTATGCAGCCAAAAAAAAAAAAAAGAAAGGAAAGAAAGAAGGAAGGAAGGGAGGAAGAAAAAAGAAATGCAACCATCAAGAGTAACTACCATGTAGTGACCTCCACCTGCTCAGACTTCATACCTACTCTTTCAAATGCTCAACTAATAGAAGCCACGTAGCATGGCAAATAAGGTGTGGGGTTTGCATGTGGGTGTTTTAAACTTTGGTACAAGTATGAGACCTGGCACCTGATGTGGCACCTTTGGGTGTCCAGTGTAGGAAGAT
This sequence comes from Macrotus californicus, assembly GCA_007922815.1. Classification (NCBI taxonomy): domain Eukaryota; kingdom Metazoa; phylum Chordata; class Mammalia; order Chiroptera; family Phyllostomidae; genus Macrotus; species Macrotus californicus. The sequence continues at coordinate 154,264 of VMDR010000962.1, forward strand.
GACAAAAGCAAAGTTCTGCTCCTGACCTCAAGGGGAAAAGTCCAGATTGGAATGGCAGGATGGATGAATGTGGGGAGAAAAGAACCGATCAATATAAATATTTTGGAAATTATTGCTAGGTGATTGATCAGTTGGAACATTTGTGGAGGGAGAGAGAAGAGTCATTGGTTCACATAAAACAGTAAACATACTTTTTTTTAAATCAAGCAATGATAAACTCTAGGAAAAACAATGTGTATGAAATGACACAAAATTATGGTAAATTTGCCAAACCTGGCTTAGCAGTGAACAATACTTATGAGGAGCAGCAGAGTTTGCCAAACAAAATAGGCCTCTTTTGGGATATTGATTTTAAGCTGCTTATTTTTAAGAAACAAATGATTCAGAAAGAACCTTTGATCTTCTCCCCAGCTGCCCAAAAGAATTTCGATGGAGGACCTGCTCCAGGAATGGAGCTACTATAGGAGACAACTATAGTTTAATATGAACTCCTGTAATAGATAGGGAGAGCCTAGTAAAGACCCATTTGGTTAAAGTCTTCTCTGTGTCCAGTCATTAAAGAGGGCCCAGAAAACATTTATTTACCAAACATTCGCATCTATCTTCATATGAATTGCCTTTCTGTCCTTTGAAGTCCTAAACCGGTACCCTCCTTCTACCTTCTCCTTAGCTCAAGATGGTATATAGGCCTGAACTGTCCCATCCGCCCTCTAGTTCATATTCTTATGGAACCTCCATATGTACATATGTCATAAATTTGGTTATTTTCTCCTATTAGTCAGTCTCTCGTCAATTTGATTATTAGACCATCCAGAAGAGCTTTGAGGGAAAAAAGGGGAAATTTTCCACTCACCCACACTTACACACTTACTATAGTTTAAACACAGACTAATAATTTAACCCCCAAATGTGATATAATTACACTGGAAGTATAGGGGAGAGATAGTAGGAAGAAAGTGGCAGTGTGTTAGCAAAATCCTCAACTATAATAATAGGAATTATTAGAAACTATCTAAAACTGATGACTCAGGAAACAGCAGCATGACTATGTTATTTAAACTTGGAGGCAAAAGCCAGTAGACACTATTAAGAGTTGAGAGAGGTTACTTCTGTGGGACTGAAGAGGTGAGGAGGGTAAATCAGGGGGCTGCTATTGTTTGAATGAGTCTTTTAGTACTTTTTAAAAAAACTATGGACACAGATTACTCTGATAAGTAACTTTAAAAGATAACATATTTAAAGTGCTTAGCATGGTACTTGGCAATTACGTGTATAGTGAGTGTTAGCCATCATTACAGAACTGGAATGGGTATGAAAGGTTTATCTTCTCTATTGTCTTGCCCTTAGCCAGCACAGTACCTGAACTCCCCCACAGGGTGGGCCATTTCACAGTGTAAATCCAGTAACTCTGCCAGTACCAGCTAGCTGTGTTACACTGGATAAGACACTCTCCCATAGTCCATATCAACCTCAGCAATGTAGAATGTCAGGGTCTATCCTGGATACAATTACCAAATAGGGAACTTTTAAAAAACTTTTAAAGTATATTTTATAGATTATGCTATTACAGTTGTCTCATTTTTTTCTCCCCTTCCCCTCCACCCTGCACGCTGAGAACCCTGCATGTGATCTCCATTTCTGTGATTCTGTTCCTGTTGTAGGTATAGTTGTTTGCTTAATTTTTTTTTGTTTTTTTAAGCTTCAGTTGTTGATAGTTGTGAGTTTGTTGTCCTTTTACTGTCCATAGTTTTGATCTTCTTCTTTTTCTTAGATAAGTCTCTTTAACATTTCATATAATAAAAGCTTGGTAATGATGAACTTCTTTAACTTGATCTTATCTGGGAAGAACTTTATCTCCCCTTCCATTCTAAATGATAGCTTTGCTGGATAGAGTAATCTTGGATCTAGGTCCTTGCTTTTCATGATTTTGAATCCTTCTTTCCACCCCTTCTTGCCTGAAAAGTTTCTTCTGAGAAATCAGGTGATAGTCTTATAGGCACTCCTTCATAAGTAACTGTCACCTTTTCTCTTGCTGCTTTTAAAATTCTCTCCTTATCTTTACTCTTGGGTAGTGTAATTATGATGTGCCTTGGTGTGTTCCTCTTTGGGTCCAACTTCTTTGAGACTCTGAGCTTCCTGGACTTGCATGTCTAGTTCCTTCACCAGACTGGGGAAGTTTTCCTCGATTATTTTTTCAAATAAATTTTCAATTTCTTGCTGTTGCTGATCTTCTTATGATCATCCTATGATTCGGATGTTAGAATGTTTACAGTTGTCCTGAAGGTTCCTAAGCCTCTCCTCATTTTTTTTGAATTCTTGTTTCTTCATTCTGTTCTGGTTGAATGTTTATTTCTTCCTTCTGCTCCAAATCATTGATTTGAGTCCTGGCTTCCTTCCCTTCATTGTTGGTTCCCTGTGTATCTTTCTTTATTTCTCTTTGCATAGCCTTCACTTTTTCCTCTATTTTGCGACCATACTCAACCATTTTTGTGAGCATCCTGATTACCAGTGTTTTGAACTGTGCATCTGATAAGTTGGCTGTCTCCTCATGGCTTAGTTCTATTTTTGGTGCTTTGATCTGTTCTTTCATTTGGGCCATATTTCTTTGTCTTGGTGCACCATTAAGTTGTAAGGGACAGAGCCTTAGGTATTCACCAGGGCAACCCATTTCACTGCATTGTAGCTCTGTATGTGGGGGAGGGGTCAGAAAAGGTACAATGCTGCTTACTCTGCTCTCAACTGGCTTTCAGTCACTTCCCCCTGGTACCCACAAGCAAATTGTGCCCTTCTGGTGCTGTTTCCCAAGTGGGTGAGTTTGTGTGCATTCTAGGATCCTGTGGACCCCTCCAATGGGCTCTCCTGTGAAACTGGGAGTTTCTCTTGCTGCTGCAACCCCCCCAGGTTTTTACATCCAGAGTTTTTGAGGCTTTAGTTTCCTATGCTGGAACCCCGGGTTGTGCGGTCTGTCACTCCCCAGTTGTACCTTCTGGCTTACCTGCATTCGAATGTGGGATATCCTGGTCTGACAGCCACTACCTCATCTGCCCTGGTCCTCCAGCTGCCACTTTGTCACACATCCTCACCGTCCTGGCTTCCTATCTCCACCCCTCGTACCAGTCAGGATGAATGTTTCTTCTTTAACTCCTTGGTTGTTGGACTTCCATACAGTTCTATTTTCTGGCAGTTATGGTTGCTTTTTGTTTTTAAATTTGTTGTTATTCTTCTTTTGGTTGTGTGAGGAAGCAAAGCATATCTACCTATGCCTCCATCTTGGCCGGAAGCAGAGCATTTTATTATTGATGCAAAATCTTCCCAAGCTGTCTTTTCTTTTATCACAGTGACTGGTTATATTCAAAACAGTGGTTGTTCTATTAGTCTAATCCTGGAGCAATGTGAAACAGAACTAAGTCTCCAGTCCTATTCTACAAGGTCCAGTACAAATAATGCCCCCTTTTTATTACAACATCATAAGCATGTAGTTCTGTAACATAACAATATCATAGTCTAGCACACCATATGACATTTTATGTGAAATGTTCAAATTAAAACTATAAATCATTATACCCATATTATTACCCTACCAGACACACTCAAGTAGGCCTTACTTCTGCTGGATCCTGTATATTCCATTGTATTGTTCACAAAATAATACCATTTGTTGTTATAAGTCAGTAATACCTTGAAGTTGTTTGTTACTGCAGCATAACCTAACCTATCCTGACTGATAAAGTAATTATTGTCTGGGGAAATAATAATATTTGCTTTCCTCTGCCCCATCCCCTCCCAAGACTTTCCAAAGATGTAGAGATAAAGAGATAAGAGATAAAGTTAAATAAACTTCAAGGGTGGCTTTGAATGGGAAATATAAGAAATGAAGCCTACTGATGTGTATAGAGTTGCAATTTCCACCCAATTCTTTGCCTTTGGGATGGGAAGTTATTGTTCAGGCTCTGGCTATAAGTATAGAGGCCTTTGTTTCCATTGGCATCACTGCTGCTTAGTCACTGCTCAGCACCAGTAGTCTGGGTTCCTAGGGCTGAGGTTCAAGGTCATTCTTTGTAATAAGGATGACTCTCCTCTTTGCACAGTTGTCTGCCCAGGGCGACATGCTTTCACATATCTTATTCCTTTCATACATCACAAAAACCCAGTGAGGGTGGTGTTATAATTAGACTCATTTTACAAATGAGGAAATGAGAGGTCAGAAGGGTCACATGACTTGTGCAAGGTCACACAATTAGTCAATTTTAGAGACAGGCTTCAATTTGGGATCTGCTGACACCAACTAACGAATTCTTTCTGCACAACAGTTTGCCTCCCTGCCCCCGCCTTTCCTTACCCAGAGCTTGGCTCAGTCTGCCTTTCTGAGTACATTCAGCAACACAGTTTTCAATTCATTATAATGGCAGCTTTAGGGACAAAGTGTAACAGGCACCAACTCATAGGAAATTTTCCTCAGCCGTCAGCACAAATGTGGGAAGTGTTGTTATAACCATGAAAATATGTTTATTAATATGCCTATATCCATTGCTTCATACCTACAGAGACTGGATTTTGACTTTGAGGGACTTGTTTATCCTGGAATACACTGGAATAGGGTGTACTTTCTTCCACATCTCTTTGGTACAGGTCAAATGCCTCCTTTTACATGGAGCCCTCCCTGATTACCCGGAATCCCCATGTTCCTGTAGCACATATAATACTTCTGGTTAGATTCTAATCTGACAGTGCTCTCTATTATGGTTAGTTTTGAACATGTCTGACTTCATCACTAAAATGTAAGCTCTTGGGTAATAGAGACTGCAGCTTACTCATTTTACTCAGAGTGAAAGGCCCTGGGTCTAGCCTGAGTTATGTTATTAGCTAAACTCTTTAGCCCTTGACAAGTCACATAACTTCTCTTAGCCTCAATTTTCTCTTTTGTAAATATGAGAGTTGAGGTACAGGACTCAAGGGCCTATGATCCCCCTTAAAGTTATATGCAAACATTTATATCTATATGAAATACCTTTATAGACAGACCAAAATATTCATCAGATTCTTAAAGGGGTCTGTGATCCAAAAAAGTTTACAAACTGACACATTAAAGAATGTATACGTTT